>JAIUZE010022572.1:0-13597 GCA_022085475.1 Heliosperma pusillum | reverse complement strand
TGCAAAAGCCATAGCAGTACAAGCACTGAAGGCACATTGCGAGAATGCCATTCAGTAAAAGTAATTACATTTACTCCAGCTGGTGAACTATGCTACTTACGCTCAAATACAAGTATTTGACATGCCCACGCCAAAGTGTAAGGTGTTAAGACACCGGTAAGCAAGTTTAAATTAAAAGGTAGTGAACGAGAAATGAATCGGAAGGAGAAATGGTTTACCAGTAGGAAAGATGGACAGGAATAGGCCAAGCATGACTACCCAACTTATGCAAACATATTGCATGTGGCAGTGGAAGTCGAATAGCCCCGAACACTTGCTTCTGCTCAAAACAGCATTTATAATAACATTGGTTTAGAAGAATACAATCAGAACTCACATCAATCATGCGAAAATAAGTATTTAAGCGAACTTCAAAGAACATTCTTGTTGTAGTGTTAAGAAATTCAACATAAAGTCGTCATGAAATTAAAAAGTTATTCAGAGAAGGCAGGAGTTGGAATGAAAAACTGAACACATTGCCGAAACACCATTTGATATAACTGCAATTTCTTAAGATCTTTAAAACTTCAAAGATTAACATGCTATCAAGTTTTACAATGTCGAAACATGTACCTGCAAGATTTTCCTGTGATGAAGTCCGACAAACCAGCCCAGAATTTGTTCCATATGATTTTAATTGATTCGAAGAAACCTTTTGCAGACTTTGGCGGTTGAAAAGGGGGTCCCTGCAGTTGCTATGATCATGAATCATTTTGCCTCGAGAATTAAATAAATGTTTCTATTAAATATTAATATCATGGAACGTATTGTACAATGGAAAACCTGATTTACAACTAATGCCACTCAAGTATTTTTCAAGTTGACTAACATGTACTGCAAGTTTTTAATTCCACCTATATTTCAGACTGAAACACATAAACCTCTAAGAGCTGTATTTACTTGCTACCAGAACTGAACTAATCACATCTTACATATGCAGGTATCTTACTTTTCGTTATACTCGTATGTATACATCTAAATTCTAATTACTTAGGCTTAACTCTTAATGAAGATCTAGTTCTTATTGATAATTTGATACTCGATTAGAAGAGATAACTCTCCAAAACTATGATTATTCTTCTGTCCGTGTAGTCTGTCATTCTATGGTTTTTGAAAGTAAAGCAGATACGATGTAATACTTGTAAATGTAATTTCCTTCACAGGTGGCTGTACAGATACCTGTGTTCCATTGTCTAGCACTGTGGCTATGGTGGTGAACTGGCATTCAGCCCTATCAACTTCTTTGAACTCTGAGTCTTTAAGAATTGCTGCATCAGGGATAATTATCAATTTGCAAAAATCAAATTCTGACTGTTGCCCAAAGTCCCATTAAAAATGCTATAAACAGACACAATATAAGAAAAAAGACGAGCAAATAACTTTACCAGAACAAGCGTATTTTGCAGCTTGATCAGTGGTTGGGTCTATTTTAAAAGACCGAGTGACTACCTCTTCTGGCTTCATGATAAAGAATTGCTCCTGCGATTAGATGTTCAAGGAAGTAGCATTCCGTTATAAGAACATAAGTCGTGTAAATCACAATTACAGAACTCGAGAGTATAGTCACATGTACCTCCATCATCATCACACCTTTTGAACACTGAAACTGCATAAAAGAAGACAGACTAATCTCAGAATTGTCAGCTGATTGACACTTTATAAAGACCCAATCAAGTATTACAACACAGGGCAAACTTGGAGGGACTAGGGTACTGTTGTCGACTTGTTGAGAGGTCTTCCATGAAAAAAAGTATATAGATCTTTCAAGTCAGGTTATGATTGAATGTTTATCTAAAGAGGCAAGCACAACTTGATTGCTATGGCTAAAGCAAGTTACTGTAAGCCTCATGGCCCCTGTTCTCACCGGCCATAAACGATCAGAGTGATGTTCTAAATTTCAAAAAAATTCAAAAGATTGGCAAACCTTATGCAATAATAGTGAAAAAGAATCAACATACCGTCAAACTGTAGGATGCTTCCACTTCACCAACATTCTTTGTTTCAATCTTTGCAATCCCAAACTGAACAAGTGCTTCGAATGTAGGCACAGTAATGCCTAAAATTTTGCCAGGGCTCCTAGAACCAAAATTCCGGAAACAGTTTTAAGAATATTGCAGCAGAGTATGAAACATGATCAAATATAAAATATCAGAATATTGATTCTAAAATGAAGAGCATCTAAAATAAATTATAGTCAATATACAAAAATATTAACCTCTGGTAAACATATTCGATGTCATCGGCTCCTAGTTCAATCAAGAGGTTTGTATTAAGAACTTCAGTGATACCGATGGAAAACGAACGAGGCCCTGCATCCTACACACAATGGTACTAAATAACCCTGTCACTTTAATCTACATAATACAATTGCTAAAGACTAAAGAGCTCAACTGGATGGTCATTGATTCTCTCAAACCTTCCAACCACACCATATAAAGGTGGCTGATTCCTGCCAATCCGATTTTGGTCAGCCTGCAAAACAGTTACTGGGGGTTAAGATCCTACAAGTCCTGCCCAAGGGGAAATATTCTGAGGTATTTTAGCTCCCAATGTCCATCACTAAGCAAAAACACCCTTATACCTCATTTGAAAAGAGGTCATAAAATGAGAGATGTTTATAAATAATTCGAAGATAATGTCCTACGAGAAGCCTGCAGTACAGTAGTTTATCTGCTTAGATTAACTTCTTCCTAGCAGAAGACTTTCATGCATTGTATAGGTAGCATCTACCAACATGTAGATTAAGAATCACGAGTTTGATTAAAAATTTAAAATACATATTTGGCTCACTTAAGCGTAATTAGACTAACAACAGCAACATCACAACATTATCCATTGCCTAAGGGCTCCCGGAAATGGTGAGATAGGGAAGGGAGGGGTGCGTGGTGTACGCAAACTCACCCCTGCATTGAAAACAAAGAGAGGTTGTTTCCGGACGAGCCATACTGAAATTAGCTTCAAAATTAAATGACTCTGCTTCACAATGAAAGAAGTGAAGCAAGTTTAATGAGTTATTTTTCTTCACCCGATCCCATCATAATCAAGAGCCCAAGAATAGTGTCTTTTGCCTCGATGGAATGGAAAGTCGAAAACATGTTACTATAAATGACTAAAAATGCACAAAATCAACAAAGAAAGCATGTACAGCTTGAGGTACTTACTTCAAAAAAATTCCACAGCTGGTTGTGTAAACAACTCCAGAAGGGAGCAGCGCAGAAGTCTGGCTGGCCATTAAAAGCCTCATAACCGACACCAATCTTATTACATTCAAGCCCATCAAGGGTGAATCTCACTCTCTCAAGTAGCATCCACAACGAAAAGTTCCTCCCTAAATCTGGAGGTTGTCCTGGTCCATGCTTCAAAACAGATATAGAATGAAAAAATAAGGTCTCAGTGATTATCAGCATATCTTGAAGCACCCGTAGATTGAATTCAATTTAGTTACCTTGATCACATAAGGTAGTAAGCATACCTGCCTTGGTATCACCAAGTAAAAATCCTCAAATGACGGAATATTTGTATAACCAGCAAAATCGCCCACCATATTCACCCTGAGAAAATTGTCATTGGATATCGCAGTCCGGTTTTCTGGACCAACAATCACTTCCTAGATCAACAGTGATATGTCAAAAACTAGCCACCTTTACATAATCTTTCCTAGAGACTTTTGAAGTCAAATAAAAAATAAGCAAACAGGAAAAATTACGTGTGCATAAGAATGGAGTATTAGCATGTTGTAGAATACAAGTTATTATCACAATTTCCAAGCATCCGAAAATCATCAAAGGTAACCCTCTACACTATAATTTTGGTGATTCGGTACAAAAGTAATCCAGACGAAAAACTCCGAGAACTTACTGAAACTTTAGATGCTGTCTTGACTGCAATTCGAACGCTAAACCCCAGGGTTCGCTGCCCAATACCAAAAACATGAAACCTACATGGTATAGAAAGGCCACATAAATCGAGCAGTAAATCATTCTAATACAGAATTTACAACAGAAGTGCTAGCCTACTGTGAACAGAAAACAAGCAGCAGTCTTTGATCATGAAGCAACGCAAGCTACTAAAAACAGTTCTTTTAAGTAAACATCAGAAAAATCATTGTTTTCCATTCCAATGCAGCCAAAGACTAACTTTGGTTTGAATTGAGGCAAAATGGTCTTCATAGTGAAGTACAGTTTTCATGTTGAGCTACATGGAAACGTCTATAGATTATCAACAGGTGTGTAAATTTGCTACATTGAAGTGGCCAGTACTACCCCTCCATAGTCCGTACGAGGAGCGTCAGGGTAATATTGTTGTTACTGACTTGTAGTAATCTTGCATTAATTAAATTTCTACTTCTAGTGTGTAAACAATAAAAGAAGATCGTAGTAAAAGAGTACGTAAACATACCAATCGCCAGGAAATCGTAGACAATGTGCAGTATTTGCTTTTCCTTTTAGTATCTTGTCAACTGGTCGACATACAGTATATGAGATTATATATATCATAAATACTAGAGTTAATTTCATACGAATATAGGCATCAAACTTGTATGCTTCAATACAAGGCACTTACAGAAGTTTCCACATGACGAAGGTACTCGTCTCCGATCCCCACAAGGACAGCAGATTGGCTGAATGTGAGAAATGAAACGCGAAAGAAGATGAGAAGTTGGTCGTTCATTCCTCAATCTATAGAACAAATAAGTTACGGGGAATACCTCAGAGGCTTCAATAATATGTCCTTGTTCATCTCTCAATCTATAGAACAAATTATAAAAAAGTCAATGATTTTACGCTACAAGTCCATCTATGTTTATATGCAAAGATTCCTTAACCATAGTGTAGAAAAATATGGAAAGGTATTTAGGAAATTGAATCAATTCAATAACCTGATGGCAAATTTGACATATGATTCGAGTACATACGAATGTAAAATTGAATAGAAACAAAAATAGATGAGCGACCAGGCAGACGCATATTCAATACGTTACAAAATGGTTACACAATAGATATAAGGAAGAAGAAAGAGAGATTGCCTCTCACATATCTGCACTATTCTTGCATCAGCATCTGGCTCGCATTTGCGTGTCTGGACATAAAATTCTTGGGGTTTATAAGGTACATCCTGAAATTTGATTAAGGCCATGTAATTTCAAATTCCTAGTAATACTATATAAAAAAAAAGCAATATCAAACAGAAAAAGTATACTGAACAACCATGACAACAACATAGTTCTTATAGCTAGTAATTTTCATTTGACTACCCAGAAGGAAAATGGTATATTGACAGGAAGAACGTGACAGAAGGTTCCTGATCCTAACAAAAAAGTTGTACACTAGAAGCACCCAGCAGTAAGAAAATGAAATGAAATAGGAATAGTTGTGCAGTAGTAGTGATCATACGCGTATATAAGTCAGCTCGAAAAGGGCATAGGCAGCAGATTTGTTGATTGTAATAACGGGAGGTACACGCAAAGTCTGCATCTTGTTGGTAGAGTTTTCCTCCACCTCCACAACTTCTGCCACCATGGATGCTTCACCGCCGCTCTGAGAACAAAACCAGAATTATACCATACAAACTTAACTATGACATTCATAAGGCTTATCTACAACTCAATACACAGCCTTTCATCTGGAAATTAAAAAAAGTTGTTTGGCATGAAAAAAGCAACATACAGAGTTGCTAGGAATAGCAATGTTAACCAAAATCTTGCGGGTACAATTGAGTTCGCCATGAATGTTAGCATTTGCAGACGACCTCTCACATTTCTCGAGTTTTGATTTCGACAGAATTTGTAGTGCCTCTCCAAATGCATTGTTGGTAATGAGAATTCCGGAAGAAATAAAAATAATGAAAGAAAGTATGACTGACACCTTCACTGCCATACTATCTGCCCTCTGCATTCCTCTAACAAATCACAAAAAAAGAAAAAAAATCAAAACCACTAACCGGAAAATAGAAACTGCAGAGAGATAGGGAAGTAAAACTTGAACGATGTAAGTTTGTCGATACAAAAAAAGAAGATATGAATTTCAAGTTAAGAAACTTGTAAACAAAATGAGAGATTGACATACATGTATTTGTGTGTTGATTTGATAGGCTAAACACAATTATATGCACTACTGTCTTAAGTCTGATGTCTATTTGAAAATAGACATCAGACTTTTTGAAAATCCAATGTCTATATCTTATATAGACATCAGATGTTTAAAAAAACCTGATGTTTATTTAAGGCCATGGACATCAGATATCCAAAAACACCGATGTCTATTATTAATTTTTTTCATAAAAAAAATAAATACCGCTATTATTTCTCAATACATTAATCATACACATAATCACAAATGCAAGATGATTCTATAGTTAACAACAAATATGACAAATACCTTTATACACACAACCGATTATTCCAAGTCAATTATTAAAAAATCTTTAACCAACTAACCCGTCTACAAAATTAATGTTACATCGGCGACTTCACTTTCAATTCTTGCTTAGCCGTAAGAGTATCCTTGCCATCTTTCATAACAAAATCCAAAGAAGCCAGTGACGAAATCCCTCCTTAACAACTCGTACTCCTTGACCTTCACTTTAGACTTGTCACCTCTTCAAATCCAATGATTCCTATAAAATTAAAACATAACATTAAACTAAGTGAAATTTGAAATATATTAGAGCATTGCATGCTCAAAAAGATATTGCCAGTATCACTGGTGTGCAATACTGCAAGATTTGTTGGTTAGATGGTGAAACAAGCTGATACACAAACGACAAAGGAAAAAATATCTTTTACTCTTTGTTTTGATTAAATTATTTGAAGGAAAAGTGAGGGGATCAAATAATATTGAGCTAACTTAGTACGATACTACAATGTGGATATCGCCATGCGAAGGCAAAAAATACTATGAATACTTAACTTCAAACAAAGAATGAGATTCAAAAAACTACCTTATCTAGAGAACGCATCGAATTTGGACTAGTGAAGATCTCCAGCATGTACCGCATAATCTAGTAACCACGTTATGTTATACCTGGTTGTCGGGGACACTAAAACAACAAGTCATGAGTATAAATGACACATTCATTTCTAACAAAAGTAGTGAACAACGTCTAAGCAACAATTGTATGTGTGGAGCCAGGCCATACACATTATATAACACGGTCGCACAAATTATATAACACGACAAGTACTTACATCAAGCTTTATCTATTGCGGCATTTTGCTAGACTTTCTTGCGCCCCCTTCATAGCCATAAACTCTTATAGACCTATGACATAGGTGCATTTTGGAAAAAAAGGGGGGGGGGGTTTACTACACAAGATGTCTATTGAGCCGTCACAAGCATAAGATGTCAAACAAGTTATTACATTATGTGTTGATTCACTTTTGAGAGTGTACCCATATCAACACTATACGACATGGAACTAAATTCGAGCAAACTTGAAAATATGTGTTAATAACTACTAAAATTATTCTAATAAAACACCTCTTCTCATATTTGTTTAACACAAATAACCAATATTAACTGGTGCTTTAACAACTTTAGTAAGTTTCTGTGCTTTGTTCGCTTCATCAGAAATGTGTTGATACTTAGAGACAATGTCCACCATTGACATTTTCCATCATTCTATTCACATCTTAGTTAGAAAGATGAAAAAATACAAAGATGATTGGAAATCAAATGTGGCTGAGATTTGCTAAATGCCACAAACCCAAACCGATTAATTATTCCAATACAACACATATTTAAGATGATTTGTCATAAACTCATAATATGTACGAAAGTGCATATATAACCGTTTCAAGTTTTGTTTTGTGGTCTTAAGGAAGTTGATGTATAGCTGTTTCTAGAGTTACTTGTGTACCAAATATTGACAATATGCAATTTGTTTTTAGTCGTGTTTAGACTCAAATCTTATTTAATTTGTCTAGACTCAAATCTTATCAACTATTGACAATATTTGCTGCTACCTACTACATTTGATGCTTCATTTCTTTCCTGAAGTTACATGCTTCTTGACAATTGGTTTAGATATTGGTTGCTAGCTATTACAATAGATGGGGCAGCATTTTCTTATGATCAGTAGCTTAATACAATTCTCATTTAAGACGGTCACTATCCGTCTTAAACTTAAGACGAGTCAAATACATATCAACTCACCCTACTTGTTGTCTAGAAAATAACAAAAGTATTGTTTTTATTACCACCATGTAGTAGAATTTGACCCGTCTTAAGCTTAAGACGGATAGTACCCGTCTTAAGCAAGAGTCTATGATAGTTTAACACAACAAAATCCAGCCAAGTTAATTCCTCAAAGTGACCAATTGATCATATAAAAGGGATCGATCAAATGATATGCCAAATAGAAACAACAAATTCCAGCCAAGTTAATCTCTCTTATTTACTTTTATATCCAAAAACTAAGATAGTAAAACCAACTACACCAACAACAATAGCACCTACAATAATGAACAATAGCAGCAACAACAACACGTAATTTAACAAAGGAAAACCCTAAAATAAGATAAATCCTTAAATTAAGAACAGTTAAACTAATCAATTAACTAAAAACTTAAAATAACAAATCAAAATCCAAACAGAAAAAAATCCTAAATTAAAATAAAGACAAATTAGAGGAGCAGACAAGTACCGATGGAGGAGAAATGATGATGGCCTGTGATTGAGGAGAACTGATGATGGCCGTTGATAGAGCAACGACGATGATAGTCGTTGATGGAGGAGCGGTTGAGGAATGAAAAGAAGAAGGATTTTGCAGTTAAGGAATTTTGAGCGCGGTGGGGCGGTTATGAGTTAGAAGAATGTTGTTTGCGCCAAGTTATTTTTCTTATTTATGCATCGATTTTTAATACCTCGACATGGGTTCTTATAAAAGTCTGATGTCTATATAATTGGATAGGCATCGGAATTTTTAAAATATCAGATGTATATATTTATATAACGGAATTTTTTAAAAATCTGATGCCTATTCAGTGATGTCTATTTAATACTCCCTCCTATTTTACATGTTGTTTCTTTTTCTTTTGGATACAAGGATTACGGAAATCAATTTGGACCACACAAAACACACTACCCCACGTTCAATTAGATTTGGACCACACAACTACTCACAAATAAGGAAAGAGGGAACATCACCACACTTAGCTCAAAATAGAAAGAGAGAACAACATGTAAAATTGGAGGGAGTATTTTGTAGTAGTGATGAGAGAGAGAGAGAATGAGAAACAGAGAGAGACGCAGAAGTGCAGAACGACCACGGACCACCATAACTTTGGCGGTTATAACTTTGGCGGTTATACTACAGAGTGGAGTAATCTTTTTGGCGGTTATACTGATACGGACCGCCATAATCTACTCAAATTCTCCTGTAAGACCGTCGTATGATGCAACCAGTTAACAATGATCATTTTTTGATAAATAGTGACTAGTTTTTTTGATAAATAGTGATCATTTTTATGACTAAAGAATGACTTTTATTTTCAAAATGAATCACTATTTACAAAAAAAAAGTGGTCACCATTGGCCACAAAGTGGTCACAATTTGCAAAAAAGCACGGAATGAGGCCGTCGCACAGGAGAGTTACTGCATAATCTATTATAAGTCGTATAGAGAATATAAATAGGGTCCTGATTTTCGCAGTATACATTTTACTCATCTTAATATACTGTTGACAATTATACCCCTCTCATTTTTCATGTCATTTTCCCTCGCTAACCTCTTTCTAATCTTTCTCTCTAATGTCAAAAATTTGATTGATTCATTCATCAAAAAATAAATTATGTTTTAATTACGTACACAAAGGAATTAAAGAAAAAAATAAATGAATTGGAATACAGTACATTGACACAGTACAACACTACATTGGGAAAGAAAACAAAGGCACAGTACATCGCAAGCCCTTCGCCGAACGCCCGCCCCTACACCAGCCATCCCTACACCAACAGCATCCCCTACGCCGGCCACCACTATGTCAGCCCCTTAGCCCAACATATCTTTACTTATTAAAGCAACAACCACAGAGCTTACGTGTCGCTCTGTGGTTAAAAGCCAATAAGTCAAAAGTACATCTTTTGTTTTCTTATTTTAAGGACCCACTATGTACATATGAATTAATTGCAGTATTTGATACTTGGTTTCTCACTAATTCAAATGGTCTGTTACAAAATTGGTTAATTCCAAATTAAATCATAATATATATATATATATATATATATATATATATATATATATATATATATATATATATATATATATAGAGAGAGAGAGAAAGGTTCAAATGAGTCCTTCATATCTTTTGAGTCCCTAAGTCCTCTTATGAGCCCTTAGATCTTTCAAGTTGGGTGGTTGAGATTAAAAGCAAAAAGTAACCATTACACTAATTCCTTACTTATACACTAATTAATTATCTTTCTCTCTCTAGCTTAAAGTTGATGACATTTTAGCATTTTTAGGGTTTAACTTTTGTTTTCGAGGGTAACTTTTGTTTTTTTACAAGTGTGCAGTTTCACAAATGTAACTTTGATCTTTTACGAGTGTAACTTTAATCCAAAAAAGTGTAACCTTATACTAAAATTTGATTTTACGACAAGATTTTGACATTTTACGTATTTTCAAAGTGTAACTTTAGCCTTTTACAAGTGTAACTTTAATTCAAAAAAGTGTAACCTTTTACTAAAAAATGATTTTACAACAAAATTTTGACTTTTTACGTATTTTCAGAGTGTAACTTTAGCCTTTTACAAGTGTAACTTTAATTCAAAAAAGTGTAACCTTTTACTAAAAATTGATTTTACGACAAGATTTTGACTTTTTACGTATTTTCAGAGTGTAACTTTAGCCTTTTACAAGTGTAACTTTAATTCAAAAAAGTGTAACCTTTTACTAAAAAATGATTTTACAACAAGATTTTAACTTTTTACGTATTTTCAGAGTGTAACTTTATCGTTTTACAAGTGTAACTTTAATTCAAAAAAAGTGTAACATTTTACTAAAAATTGATTTTACGACAAGATTTTGACTTTTTACGTATTTTCATAGTGTAACTTTAGCCTTTTACAAGTGTAACTTTAATTCAAAAAAGTGTAACCTTATACTAAAAAGTGATTTTAAGACACGTTTTTGACATTTTACGTATATTTAGAGTGTAACTTTAGCCTTTTACAAGTGTAACTTTAATCCAAAATAGCTTAACTTTATACGTAGAAGTGATTTTAAGACAAGTTTTTGACATTTTACGTATTTTTAGAGTGTAACTTTAATTCAAAAATAATGTAACTTTATACAAGAAGGTGATTTTAAGACAAATTTTTGACATTTTAAGTATTTTTAGAGTGTAACTTTAACCGAAAATAATGTAATTTTATTTTACAAGTAATTTTATGGTATCTTATTTTTGAAAATTTGAAATTTTTAACTAATTTAAAGAGTAACTCTAGCCTTTTCATAATGTAACTTTCATATATTGAGAGTGTAACTTTAGTCATTTATTGTTTAGCTTAACCTTTTTACGATTGTAACTTTAGTCATTATACTGTAACTTTAATAGTGTAACTTTAGTCCATTGAGAGTGTAACTTTAGTTCATTAAAAGTGTAATTTTAGTAGATTGAGAATGTAACTTTAGTACATTCAGGGTGTAACATTTGTCCTTTAAGGGTGTAACTTCGGTCAGCGTTAACAATAATACCAAGTAAACAACAATAATAGCAAACAAAACTATTTTTGACATCAAAAAACCGAGATAATATAATTATTTTTTTTCAAAAATCAATTATTATTTAGTAGATTAAAAAAATCAACTAAATAAGAAAAAAAAAGTAGATCTAAAAAATTTGTTTATTGGGTTTTGAAATTAATTATACTTTTTAGTAGATCTAAAAGACAACGAACAAAAAACTGAAAAAAAAAAACAACACACCAAATACCACCACCTTTATTTCTGTTTTTTTTTTTTTTTAAAAAGTAGAACTAGTTTTTTTTGTGTGTTTGTTTAATTACTCAACCACCACACCACACAACCAACTCAATGGCCACCACCACCACCTTAGCCACCGGCATGCAACTAACGCAGTAAAAGAGGAGAGCGGCGGTGGTTGTTGTTGGTAGCCCAGATTTGAGAGGAGGCGGCCGGAGAGGTGAAGGAAGTGATGGTGTATTGTGAATGTTGGTGGTGAAGGGAGATTTATTTGGTAGTGGATCTAGTTTTTTTTCGGATCTAGTTTGGTGGTTGGTGGTGGTCGCCGTGGTGGTGGCTTTTGGTGGTGGTGGTGGTAATTTGGTGGTGGTTGTGGCGGTTTGAAGGTGACATGAAATGAGTTTTTTGTTTTTTCAGTTTTTTTTTTAAGATGGAGGTTTGATGATGGTGCTTTTTTGAGGTTTGTTGTTTGTCGTGTTTGTTGGTCTTGGTGGTGGGTGAGATGGTGGTCGTGGGTAGGACGTGGTGAAGGCAGTGGCATTGGAGAGTCGGTGTGGAGGTTGCCGGAAGTGGCCGAAGGTAGCCGGATATAGTAGGTGGCGTCGTGGGTGGCGTCGGCGTCGGCGTCGGGGTGATGGCTGGTGGAGGAGGAGGAGGAGGAGCAGGATGAGGGGTTTTTTATTTTAGATCTAGTTTTTTTTTTTTTTTGAATTTATTGAGAATTGAATAGGGTGTTTTAGAGAGAAGGAGGAGTGTTTTTTAGAGAGAAGAAGGAGGAGTGTTTATGATGAATGAATTGTGGGAGGAGTGTGTTAGGAAGATTGATGTTTAGTGGTTTAATTAGTGTGGATGAGAGAGAAGTAGGTTAAACACCTTATTAATGACAATTTTCCTCTTTTAATCTAAGCCATTCATCTCCAAGATCCAATGGCCTACAAGAGGACTCATGGACTCAAGGAAACAAGGTGGACTCATTTGATCCTTGTTCTATATATATATATATATATATATATATATATATATATATATATATATATATATATATATAGAATTGGGATCCGGTGAGAACCACTAAGATAATGAGAACCGTGAGAACTACGCCTTAAGAAATTTATTTATAAAAAATAACAACATATTTGGGTTCGGCGTAGAATTCTATGGCAAGATAACACATTTCTTGGTCAAAAAATTATACGCTACTGACGGAAATTGAGGCGAAATACAATTTATTAATTATCATGCACCTAGTAGTCAGTTTCATGTATCTAACAATTTTCATGCACCTAGTACTTATTTTCATGCATCTAGAGCCCATTATTTTCATGCACCTAGTAATTGTTTTAATGCATGTGACAATTTTCATGCACCTAGTGCTAGTTTTCATGCATTTAGAGTAGTTTTAGTTTACCTAATTGAATTTATGTACATTAACTATATATGTTTTAATATAATCGATAAATTTTGTTTACTTACTGCAAATTTTTCTCTTGAACAAGCTAAACTAATGGTAAATGATCCATCAAAACTTTCGGAACAAAATTTGGTGGAGATTTAGTAAAGGTTCTCACGGTTCTCATTATATTAGTGGTTCTCACCGGATCCTGATATATATATATATATATATATATATATA
>JAIUZE010022570.1:0-12039 GCA_022085475.1 Heliosperma pusillum | reverse complement strand
GATGAACGACGAAGAACACGAAGAACGATTAAAGTAAGCGATATTTTGATCTTTATTTGATTTATTTGTAAAATGAAAAGTTGTTTGTGAGTAAGGAAGAGTGGGTTGAGCCGTGTAGTTATAGGCAATTAAGGATGTCGAGTTTTGAAATTGTTGTTACGTAATTGACTCGCGTTTACTAATTATTTTACGGTAAAGGATTAAATATAATTAACGATAAAGTTAATTACACTAAATATCAAGATATTATGTTATTAATAATCAAAAGAAAGACAAATATCTAGTCCTATTAGAGGACTTATGAGCCGTGTGAAATGATGAGAAGACGGATCTTATTTCGATCGTTTTGCGTAATTTTCGTTAACTGATCGATAAAGTGAAATAATATCTAGATATTATGATATATTAATCAAAAGAAATGAAAATATCAAGGTCTATTAGAGGAGAGGAAAGGAGAGGAGAGCCGGGTGGGTTTGTGGCTTGTCGGGTCTGATTTTTTCTCGATTTGCGTAATCTCCGTTGACGGATCGATAAAGTAACAAATATCTAAGATATTTGTATTAGTTTAATCGAAATTATTAAAATGTTTCAAGTGAGTGGAAAACGATGACATGGGCGTGTGACTCATGCCAAAGTCGAGTTTCGATTTTGTTGCGCGTTTTACGATGAGTGGAATAGTTTAAATGACGTTCGGTTAAAAACCGTAAACGTATTCTTTAAATCCGAATAAATTCAAAATAATTATATTAAATTATGATAAATCTTAATAAATCTAAATTTAAAAATAAATCAAAAAATATTATTTTTTTAAATAAAATTTCGGTCTTCGAAACTTATGAGGCGAGTCGGGAAAAAGTCAACGGAAGTCAAAGTTGACTGAAAAGTCGAGAAAAGTCAAAGATGACTTAAAAGTCAAGAAAAAGTTTATGACGACTTAAAAGTCAGGAAAAGTCGATGACGACTTTTAAAAAGTCAAGGGAAAGTCAAAGACGACTTAAAAAGTCAAGAAAAGTCAAAGATGACTAAAAACGGTCTTTTCATGAAATTTCTCAGAAATTCCAAATACGAACGCGGAATTTCAAAATAAGACTCGGAACAAAAATTTCTATTTTAAAAACTTAAGTTCTACTGAAAAGTGTTAGTAAATATTTTTACTAGAAAAATTGGTATTTTTCGGGTTGTTACACTAAACGTATAATATTATTGAATTCGTCTTTTTCTTTATTGCAATTAGTTATAGCTAATCAAAGCATCAAAACCCCAACAACTGTTACCTTTAAAGACAGATTTAGTAACTAGCAAATAGACTTTTACCGCCTCCCTGTGGATTCGATACCCTACTTACCGCTGACTATTAGTTAGCATTGAGTTAGGTTTACTTTGATTTAGGGGACACGACTTAAACCTTATCAAATTTGGCGCCGTGGCCGGAGAGGCAATAATTTTATGTTTGTTTTTACTTAGTTTGTCTTTTGTCTTAGAGAACTTTGGTTCCTTGAGATTGTTTTCATGCTAATTACCACCATGTTTCGGCAGGATGAGAATGAGTGTTTCGGTGCTTACATAGGAAGGTCAAGGAATGGCTAGATACACGAAGGTATGAAGATTTTTCTGCCATCCAGATTTTCATGTCTATTATTCAGGGTATAAATGACTCCACACAGCGTACCTCAACTCCATAGGTAAGGGGGACTTTGGTGGGAAACCCGTTGCTGAGGTTTTAGAATTCTTTGAGTGGTTTGCCCTTGAGAGCGTTAAACCCTTGTGACAACCCTCGCGAATGCGGAAATAAAACATAACAAACATGTGATTTATATAGCGGAAAATACGATGTTTTTAAAACTTTTTACATGCAAATAGAAAATACGAGGAATGTCAAATATTACAAAAACAAAGTATGGAATACTACAAGAGACGGAGTCTCTCAAAATGTTATAAATCTCAAAGTGATTAGCGAACTAGCTAAATAACGTCTAGAGGTGAATCTTCCAGGCCAACGCCCGTTAGCTCACACCCGAACCCAAAATACCAAGCAAAAAGCCATCCAATCAAGCAACTTGTTCGTCTATGAAAAACATGAACGCCACAATCAGTGGGGAGTAACTCCGGGTTCTCCCAGCCATATCACATTAAACGTACATAAAAGGAAATACAAAAGTAGAAGCATGCATATATAGATATACATGTGAAATACGATAAGAATAGATAGGCAATTCAATATATAATGATAAGAGTATATGAAGTACAAATCCGTAACCATCATGTTATAGATAGACACGGGGAAGACACTCTTAGGCAACCATATACACTCACTAGGGCTTGCATCTCACCGTTAGCGGCATAAGTTTGATAATATTGAGACTCGACAAACAAACCATGCCAAGTCATCCAAAGATCATGAATAATCAATCATATAATCATCCATCCAAACATACCAATACATTGACGACATCTCTCACGGTAAATGAAACGCACTAGCACCGTGTACATGGTAAGTATGATTAAAAGGCATCCACCTGATAAACATTTCCCTGAGCGCATACACGATTACATTTCGTATATGTAGATTAATTTCCTCCAGTAGGACGACGATAATAATACGGTCCTAGTCTAAACCTGGCCAGACTCTCGGAATAACGTTTTCCGATTCGACATGCGATAAACATTTCGCATCCAAGACTCGGTCAATCATAGACGCCGAGTACCCCAAATTCGGTCGGCATTCACGAAAGAGGCGGAAAAGAGCACAAGCCTCATAACAAGCGGTACGTACATGCAAATGAACACCACTCGAATTATACAACATTTTGACGGCCGTCTGTCGATCAACGCAAAAGCGTTCGCACTCCCAACAACGTCGTCATATGCCCACTAACACATGCAATTAAGCAGTAAGGATACACTCCCCGTTCCGACATTCAAGCCTTACGAACGTGGAGGTAGCCAAGGGAATGAGAGTACAAAGCACATAGAAAATTAGTGCTCAAACCGTAACATTTGTAAAACCGACTCAAGTGGGACATATTAAAAACCGTCACTAACATGAGAATGGGGAATTATATAAATTTAACTATGGTAAAAATGAATCAATACATGATACATAAGCATTAGAACAAGTTTAGGAAGTATAATGAATAAGAAACATAGATCACCTCTCCAAAACAAAGTGTTTGGAAACCAACTAAAACAAGGGTCCACTTCAAACGGTCATAACTAGAGTTCTCGACATCCAAATGCAGAAATTCCAAGTGGAGGTGATAGCTTATCTTCTTACGGTTCCAACGGTAGGTGACAAGCCCAAAACAAGCAAGTAACGAAGGAGATATGATCATTTTATGAAAAGGAGTCAGTGCAGGAAAACTGCGGTCGACTTTGGGAAACTGGCAGCAAGAAACGCTGCCAGCGCCAGGCAACGCTGCCAGCATCCTACGACGCTGCCAGCGTCCTGGTCTGGTAGGCACGGATCACACGAATTTCACAATTTCACTAAGGCATAACACAGTTATCATCTATCATCACAAATCGTAAATTCTCATATCAATTATCAACTAACAACAACCAATATCAACAACACAATTCCTAAGATTTCTAATCATATTCTAAATACGATTTCTAACATAGAAAACACATAAAACACGTAAATGATATCGAGTAACCCTTCACCGTTACCTTTTCGCGTCTTCAATCCGCGTCAATGTCCTCTTCTATCAAGAAGTAGTCTTTGTCGGGGTCTTGGAGGTCACCACCTACAATTAGATAATAAAAGATGAATATAATTCACCTTTGAGAAAGACGGATAAATTGAAAAGCGAGAAAGACGGTAATTTTATTACCAATACGGATAGAGGACGATGAGAGGGAAAGAATGAGACGAACCTAGGTGAATTTGAGCGAGAAATGAATGAGTAGCGACGATTCTAAAATGGATCAAATATGGAGGCTAGGTTTTGGGGTTTACTTGGTGAGGAAGAAGAAGAAGATTGAATGAGGGAGTTAGGGTTGTGAGGGAGTATATGAAGGAGTAAGTGGAAAACATGAGAAAAAGCCCAAAAACGTCTTAAGACGTAACTTACTCGGAATCTCGCGTAAAGTCCAAATACGAACTCGGAAATTCTAAATTAGACACGGAAAAATTTAATTTACGACAAAAACTAAATTTCGCTGAAAAAGTATCCGTATAATATTTTTACTATAAAAATAGGGTACATTTGCGGGTGTTACAGCCCTATTTTTATCTTTCTGTGAGTGATAAGAGTGAAGATATGGTGAGTGAGCCCACTTCTAACGAACTGGAGAGAATTGATACTAGTGAGGCTATTAAGGACACTTGTTATGCTATTGATGTCATTGATGAGTTCCCTGGTTGATAGTTTCGGAAGTGGATGTGATAACCACATTGAGGAATTTAATGACTCTTTTGCTAATTCCATAAATTGTGGGCCTAGTTGGGATGAACCTACTAATTACCCTTGGGAAGCCGAAATAGATGCTATTTAAGCCACCTTAAATGGTGGCAAATGTAGCCATCTTGAAAGGCACGAGTGTACCTATTTAGAGGGCATCTTGAGTGAGATTAAAAAAAATTCAAAAACATGTTAGTTATTATTTATTAGGTCGAGTCTGGGTGAAATTGAATAACAATGATGATAATTTGCATTGCTTTTGCCTTTGAATCCCATCTTAGTCATCCATGTACATTGTTTTGATATGTTATTCCGAGAACAAACCTCAATGATTCAGTTTTGACCGTATTTGACATGCCTTTGCTAATTAGATTTGGCCATTTTTGTTGGTAAACCACTTAAATTTATGAGTTCTATAGAGTTCCTAGGCCAGGAACACTAATAAACTGGTCTCATTGTCTTTAAGTCTGAGTGCGGTACTCCTTGTGGAATATGTAACATCAAATTGCATAAGTGTGACATTAGTTTCTTGATACTTGTATGCATTCTTTTTATTAAGTACATGAGGAAAGGCGATTCTCATTGTTCAAATAAGCCTCACATAGCCAAAAATACTTGATTTTATACCCTTATTATTGAGTTTTTTTTTGTTTAGCCTGTTTGAGCTTTTGTAGCCTGTTTTATAACCTATCTAATAACTACATTCCTAGAATTTGCCTACCTTATCGGGATAGTCACAGTTGCTTATTTTTCATGCTTATCTTCCTACTATGGTTGGATTGGGACTTATATTGTCAAAGTGGGTGTAGTAAGTTTTTGTTAGCAATTGTGTATTTTCCTTATGTTGAGAAAAAATTGTAGGAAGCAAAAAGAGAATGAAAAAAAAAATGAAAAAAAAAAAAATCGAAAAAAATGGAGATGAAAAAGAAGAAAAAATAAATTACTTCAATTTATTTGTGTAAGGGAAAATGAAAGGGAATTTGCTAGAGTCTAATGCATATTTAGAGAGTATTGTCGACATCTCTCTTGTGTTGTCAAAGTTAGATGATTTCTATAGTCGGATATTAATTTGTGCTTAATATTGTAAGATTGGTTTGGTAAGTGTCGTTGCGACTACCGGTCCTAGCCCCACATTCTCATACGTGCCTTGGTACAGCCCACTTGTATACCTTCACCCATTAGCCTCCCTTATTGTCCTTGAGTCATGTACTTTGTTCTTTATTGCGAATGCGTATTAGTTGGGAAAATTATTATCACATTAGATTGCATGCATGTTTCATAAGTTGAGTGAGTGTTTCTACTTCTTTCCATCTTTAAAAAAACTTACCCTTTCAAACACTTATGACTGCATGAGTGAATCCGCTAGAATCCGACTAATTTGTCTAGCAAGATGGAAAGGTAATTGGAAAGACTAGTTGGAATGTCAAAGAAACTAGTAGGAAAGACTAAACAAATGTGAAATAAGAAAATAGAATGGTTTCTTTCACAAGTGTCAACTTCAAACTTGAATATCTTGAGTTTTACCTCTCCTATCAAGATGATTCACATGTCAAAAGAAAGTTATTCCTCTTAGCTTTCCAATGATAGGTCACACGTCGAATTCCGATAAGTAACGAAGAAATGACAGCTGTTTGAAACTCACTGCGTGGAGCTGAGAATCCGACTCGATCGAGCAGATTCAGCTTTTCTCGATCGAGCAACGTCCCAATACCTTATGAGTTACGAGTTTCCTAAAGTCGGTTTAATTAATTATGGTTTTAATATCAATATAAATCTCGTCTTTCATAATTAGGGGACACTTTAATTACTCTAGAACTCTTAGAAAATTTCAGAAATATTATTATTACAGCTAGGGTTATTCCAAGAACATCGTTCCTTTCAATTAGTTTGTAATCGGTATTTTAATAATCTTCCTTTGTTATTCAATTACTTTTCAGTAGATCTTTAATTATTCCTTGTTCATCTTTCATATATTGTTATCATGTTTACTTCCTTTATTGTTGTTGTTAGTTTAGATATTATGAGTAGCTAATATTTTAATCTAAGGTTAAAGGGGATCTAGGTTGTTAGAAGGTGATTGATTAATGAATTGATTGTTAAATTGCATAAGTTGTTCAATTGTTGTCTTACTTCTAGTTAATTGATTTACTGATCAGAGTTAAGTAATTGGTCTTGCGAATTAGGATTATCACCGATCGGGTTAAGACTAATATAGGCAGCGACAATTGGATAGACTAGTTTAATGATAGCAACCACATGTTAAATCTAGATCTAAAGGGCATAATAGAATTGACTGATCTTATGACTTTGAACAACTTAATTGCCCTTTTTATAAATTTAACTTCATCCTCGGATAATATATCTAGTGAACCTGAGACCCTAGACCTTTAATGTTATTGAATTCGTCTTTTAATTTGTTGCAATTAGTTATCGCTAATCAAACCATCAAAACCCCAACAACTGTTACCTTTAAAGACAGATTTAGTTACTAGCAAATAGACTTTTACCGCCTCCCTGTGGATTCGATACCCTACTTACAGCTGACTATTAGTTAGCATTGTGATAGATTTACTTTGATTTAGGTGACATGCCTTTAAGTTTGATAAGTGTACAAGTCTATTTGCTAGTAACTAAGTCTGTTTTTAAAGGTAACAGTTGTTGGGATTTTCCTAGTAGAAAAACCCCCTATAGTGACGCAGTTATTGTGCCGGTTTTGATAGAAACGGCGCAAAAAGCCCAAAAATTTGGCGGGTACTACATTTTTATGTTGTAGGAGGTCAATTGCGGCGGTTTAAATTAAGAACCGACGCGATAATCTAAGATATTTATGGCGGTTTCTAATAGAAACGCCACAATAAGTAATTTGTAATCTTAGACAAACCTAGTATTATTATTAGCTATCGTATTACTTCAACTTTCGCAATAACTTTCATTATATCAACTTTGAAATCGGTAATTTTTCCATTGTT
Source organism: Heliosperma pusillum (assembly GCA_022085475.1). Classification (NCBI taxonomy): domain Eukaryota; kingdom Viridiplantae; phylum Streptophyta; class Magnoliopsida; order Caryophyllales; family Caryophyllaceae; genus Heliosperma; species Heliosperma pusillum. Next base: position 4,667 of record JAIUZE010022570.1, on the reverse strand, counting down.
ATTCGAATTTCAATCTTTAGCTATCAATTTCTTTGTTGTTAATCTATCTTATACTTTTAATTATGTCGTATATGGGTTTAATTGTTGTTAGTTTAATTAATATGAGTAGATAATTTTCTATCTAGGTTAAATGGGGATCTAGGATTGTTAGAAGGGGTAGATTAATTGATTGATTTGCAATTGCATGGTTATCGTTTGATTATCGTCTTAAATCAAGTTAATTGATTACTGGTCAAGATTAACTAACTAGTCTCGCAAATTAGGATTATCACCGACCGGGTTGAGACTAATAAAGGCTACGATAATTGAATATAACTCGTTTAATGATAGCGATCGCATGTTTAATTGTAGATCTAAAGGGAATAATTGATTCGACCTATCTTGTAACCTTAGGTAACTTTATTGCATGTTAATTGATTATCCCTTTATCCCCAAATAATAATCTTACTGCATCTGAGACCCTAGACATTTAATCTTATTGATTTCACCTTTTATTATTGTTATTATTGCAATTAGTTAGAAACAAACCATCAAAACCTCATAAACTGTTACTTTAAGACGAACTTAGTTATTAGAAAACTAGACTTTTTACGCCTCCCTGTAGATTCGATACCCGACTTACCGCTGACTATTAGTTAGCATTGAGTTAGGTTTATTTTTATTTAGGGGACACGACTATACTCTTATCAGTGGTTCAGTTTCACACGTTGAAACCTACGTTCATTATTCTTGATTAATTATTTTAGTACCTTTATACGGATTACAAAATAACTAACCCACTCTTACAACCAATTCTAGTTGTAACTGTTTGAGTATCGTTAAATACTCTACTATCTTACGTTATTAAGAAAACACTTGATTGTTCTTTGATGTTTACACGAGCGAGTAAGAAACAGTATTAAACACATTATCCATTAACGTTATTTCCAGAAATAATTGCACTAAGAAGGGCACGACTTTTTCAAAATGATTTCCAAATACAAAACAAAATGTTTGATCAATGACTTACTCGATTTTGTTTGCAAGAAAATGTGTAAGAAGGTATTGTATAATAGTAGAAGAAGAAAGCTGTTTTTATTTCAAAACCCTAAAGTGTCGCCTATACTTATATCGGTTTTTCTAATGCGTGCCCTAAGGGCACGCATTAATACTTAGTTAGGCATAGGATAAGTGTTATCCCTAATTAAGATTCTCTTATTTACCTTAATTATTTTATACTCTCATCTCTCCTAATTATTCTTTCCCATCACTAAATATCCCCCCTCCCACCGTTCAATTTTTTACCACACAAGGTTGTCATCATTAAAATTTATGAAATTTTATAAATTAATTTTCCATCTACCCTAAATCAATGATGAGCACTCTAATCGGTTCCGATGCAACGGACTTTCTTCCTGCAAGGTACATACGTAATTTTTCTTTACGTATTAGTCTCCAATATAAATTGTTGTATCTTATTAAATACCAATAGCAGTCAATTAAGTTGTGCATTTGTGCCATAATAATTTTTCAAACATGTTTGGGGTACTATTACGTTGTGCCATAGCTTTTGTTGGATATGAAATCCTTAAAATCTGAGTATCAAAAAATTATTTTTTTGGGTCGAAATTATAATTTAATGAAACCTTTTCTTATAATGAACGTAAAAATATCAATTATATATATAAAATTCGAAGAATTGACTTAATATAATCGAGATTTATCTACTATCGTAAATAATGAGTGTAACCACCAATCAAATGATGTCTTGAACATGAATGTTTGTTCATTTAATTTGCATTATACGTAGTACTCACTTTATTCTAATCATCTGTTTTAAAATTAATAATTAAGTGTATAGGTGGCAGAGTTGGGTATTGGCTCTATTAGAACAAATCAAACTGAATTCTCACTGTTAGGGTACTTATCTCTGTTACTCTGTACGTCAAAAGTCGTCTAAGATAGGGTAAAGGGTTCAAATATACGCAACTATATCTATGCCTCTATGGGTTTATTACAATTTGATTGAGTTTTAACGAACTTTAGATGTGTGTAATCATTTTAAAATTAGCTATATAAGGGTTTATTCGAAAAATTCACTTTTAATAAATTAGTTTCACAAATTCTCATTTAAGACGGGTCAAACTCCCTCTAAATCCATGAATCATAATAATTTGGGTTTTTCTCATCTGTACCCCTCTACTTTTACGTTTTCTCACTTGTACCCTTACTTATTCAATATTCCCAGCTGTACCCTCTAATTTTCCATTTGTTCTCAATAGTAACCTTACAAACTTTTTGCCGTCACTATCTCCGTTAGTTTGTTTGGTTTCTCGTTTCTGGCACCATAATCATCCACATAAACAAACAGAAGGTATCACCATGGCATCAAACCTCCATGACTTACCTTTCATTCACCTAGCCACCTCGCCAATAACCCAGCCATATGCTATCAAAGCTCAACATCAATAACACACCTTGCCGCCATGTTTAAACTCCTTGAGGCACCGTCCAAACTCAAATACCACAAGATACGGTCTCTTCTCCACTAAACTTGTTGCAATCGGTCCCAGTTTATGAACCACCAGTTGGTTCACACCGTCATTCGCAACCAACAGGGACATGACAACCGACCGCTCATTAGATGAGTTGCCGACGACGTTGAGTAAATTGGGCTGCTGGAGGTGGAAGCTTGTAATGATGATGTCAAAAATTGTAAAAGTGAGAAGGTGGTGGTTATTTAAAGGCGAAAATGGAAATATGGCGATGTGATGTAGGCTTAAAAAGTAGGTTATGGTTGAGATTTGACTATGGATTTTAATTAGGCATATATATATATATTGGTTGAGGAAGGCGTCGATCGAATTTAATGATCATATAGATCATGCGACGGTATAACTAGCATGCATGATCAATCCAAATCATCTTCATCATTGAATTAAATGATCATATGGATTTGAAGTAATGAAAAATCAATGATGAAGATGATTTGGATTGGTGATGTCGTGTAATAAGTTGGTATTTTTGGGGAGGGAAGCCATTAACATGATTGTATGCGACAGAAAATTTGTTTAAGGTCACTTTTAGGAATAAGGGAGAAGTACAAGGGTATAACTGAGAATAATTAAACTGGAGGGGTACAAGTGAGAAAACGAAAGAACACAGGGGTACAAATGAGAAAAACCCTAATAATTTTTCAAACATGTTTGGGGTACTATTACGTTGTGCCATAGCTTTTGTTGGTTGATTTTCATATCTGGTAGACTATGCTTTTTTTTTGTTTTCTTTTTTTATACTTCAATTATACTATAGAAATTGAGAAAAGAATATTAATAGATGAAATACGTAGGTTAATTTGAGAAAAGAATACCAACAGCAGTCAATTAAGTTGTGCATTCGTTTTTGTTTGGGGTACTAAATCAATGATTTCTGTTTTTGTTGGTTAATTTGTTATATGATTTGTGTTTGTATATGTAGGTCAAATGTATTTCATGTTTTTGACTTGAACAATGAACCAGAAGATGAAATACGTGAGTTTGGAAATAATGAAGTCGTCAAATCGAATGACTATGGAAATGAAAATATTAATAGAAACTCTTTTCAACCTTTTGTTGGTCAATGTTTTCTAAGTGAAGAGGATGTAACAACCCGAAAAGTACCCAATTTTTCTAGTAAAATTTCTTAAGGATACTTTTCAGCAAGGTTAAGTTTTTAAAATAGAATTTATTGTTTCGAGTCGTATTTTGAAATTCCGAGTTCGTATTTGGAATTTCTGAGAGATATCATGAAAATCCCGTTTTTAGTCATCTTTGACTTTTCTTGACTTTTAAGTCGTCTTTGACTTTTCTTGACTTTTTAAAAGTCGTCAATGACTTTTCTTGACTTTTAAGTCGTCATAAACTTTTCTTGACTTTTAAGTCGTCTTTGATTTTTTCTTGACTTTTTAAAAGTCGTCATTGACTTTTCTTGACTTTTAAGTCGTCATTTACTTTTCTTGACTTTTAAGTCATCATTGACTTTTCTTGACTTTTTAGTCAACTTTGACTTTCGTTGACTTGTCCCGACTCGCCTCGTAATTTTAAAGACCGAAATTATATTTGAAAAATAATAAATTTAATTTATTTTTATTAAGATTTATCGGAATTTATCGTAATTTAATATAATTATTTTGAATTTATTCTGAATTTTAAGAATAACTTTTACGGTTTAAACCCGAGCGTCATTTAACTATTCCCGAGTCAACTTAAATCCCGAAACAAACCCGAAACCCGACTTTGGCATGAGTCACACGCCCATGTCACCTTTTCCCACTCACTTTAGATATTTTGAATTAATATGATTAAACTAATAATAATATCTTAGATATTTATTACTTTATCGATCCGTCAACGAAAATTACGCAAACCGTTTACAAAACAGACCCGATATCACCATACTCCACACGGCTCTCCTTCCTCTCTTAGGCCTTGATATTTTCATTTTTTTTTATTACAATAACATAATATCTTGATAATTGATTTAATTAACTTAATATCTAATTAATTACCGTAATATAATTATTAAACCCGAGTCAATTCCGTAATAACAATTTCAAAACCCGACTCATTATTTCTTCTATAACTACACGGCTCACACACCCCACTTTCCTCACTAACAACTTTTCATTTTACAATAAATCAAATTAAGAT
>JAIUZE010022568.1:0-10525 GCA_022085475.1 Heliosperma pusillum | reverse complement strand
AAAAGGACTTGTCCTGGACAAACTTGTAGCTTAGTGGGTTGGCTTGATGGTAGGCCATTGTGGGGGTGGTTGGGATGCTCTGGTGTACCTCCTAGATACAGGGTTTGTGAATAGGTCTGTCTGAGCCTGAAGGGTTTTGTTTTTGTCTTGTGTGGGTAATGTGGGTTGTGTTGGGACTTGGCATGGGTTGTTGAGTCTTGGACTGTCTCCCACACTGTTGTAGCTTGGCATGGCTTGGTCTTGGCTTGTCATAGCTTGTTGTTTGGACCTTGTAACTCTAGCTTCCATCTGAGGGGTCATTGGGGTTAGGCTTGCCTTGTTTGTGGCTTGATCATCAAGGCCCCTTGGGTGAGCTCCTGCTGCACACCACCTACAAGTTGGCCGTTTCTAGTCCCGACTCCACGCATTGGCTCAAGGCCAAGCGATCCGAAATGGATTATATGTGCGAAAAGCAAGTATGGGACTTGGTAGACTTACCTGAGAAGGTACGACCTCTTCAGTGCAAGTGGATCTACAAGGTCAAAATTGGCATAGATGGACATAATAATGTCTACAAAGCTAGATTGGTGGCGAAAGGCTTTACTCAAGTTCATGGTTTACACTATGATGGAACCTTCACCCCAGTCGCTATGCTTCGATCCATTAGGATTCTCTTAGCGGTTGCCGCTTTTCATAACTATGAAATTTGGCAAATGGATGTCAAAACCGCCTTCTTGAATAGGATTCTAGAAGAGGAAGTGTACATGACACAACCTGAAGGTTTTTTGGATAAACCCAACCCTAAGAAGGTGTCCAAACGTAAGAGATCCATTTATGGTCTTAAGCAAGCATCCAGGAGTATGAATCATCACTTTGATCATGTTAATAAACAAAACGGTTTCACTCGAAGTGTCGAGGAGCCATGTTTATACATGAAGTTTAGTGGGAGCAAACTTACTTTCCTTATTTCGTATGTGAATGACATACTTCTCATTGGGAATGATATACAAATTCTTACTTCTACGAAGGAATGGCTAGGGAAACATTTCCAGATGAAGTATTTGGGAGAGGCACAACGTAATTTGGGTATCCGGATCTATAGAGATAGATCCATGAGGATACTATCATTAAGTCAAGAAGCTTATATAGATAAGATTCTTGACCGGTTCAAAATGAAAGACTCTAAGAAAGGCTTTCTTCCCATAGGTCATGGAATCACTCTGAGTAAATCACAGAGTCTTACCGTTACCGAAGAGATTGAACGCATGAAGTTGATCCCTTATGCTTCTGCAGTTGGATTAATCATGTATGCTATGATGTGTACTCGCTCCGACGTTGCATCTGCTTTGAGCATGACAAGTCGTTATCAAGCCAATCCAGCTGAGAGTCACTGGATAGCCGTCCAGAAGGTCCTTAAGTACTTACAAAGGACTAAAGATTCGTTCATGGTGTTTGGAGGAGAAACTAAGTTGCGTGTAAAGGGTTACACGGACGCTAGTTTCCAAACTGATATGGATGATGTAAAATGTCAATCTGGCTATGTCTTTATGTTGAATAGAGGAGTTGTTTGCTGGAAGAGCTTTAAGCAAAGCGTTACTGCGGATTCTACAACAAGAGGTGAGTACGTTGCAGAATCAGAGGCTGCAAAGGAAGGTGTGTGGATTCGGCAATTGATGCAAGGTCTAGGAGTAGTCCCCTCCACCGCAGATCCAATCACGATGTATTGTGATAACAGTGGGGCTATCTTTCAAGAAATGGAACCCAAGTCAAGTAACAAGTCTAGACATGTACTTAGGAAATACCTTGTAATTACAGGTTACGTGGAGCGGAAGGAAATTTATGTATGTAAGGTTGGGACAGTCGATAACATTGCTGATCCTCTAACCAAGCTTCTTTCAAAGGCTAAGCATGATGGGCATGTCGTTGCAATGGGATTGGATATATGATTTACTTTAGATTATATGATATGTAGTAATTGAATATTGAATCAATGTTTACATATATGATAATTGCATTCATTGTTCGAGTTTTATATGAACTCGTTATTTTAGTTTAAATAAATATCAATACTTTGTTTTATCTGAATTGGTTTTATGAAAAGTTAAACACAATTCAAGAGAACAAGATAAACTTTGTACTATTATCCCTAGTCACTCATATGAGGTGACGTCTCGTAATGACAAGATTGTAAATCGATCGATGGCTACTTCAGCGCCATGGGGTCATGGAGATGACTGGTCGTTTACATAGGCAGAGTGTATGACACTCTATCGGGCAGTGACCTTTATAGGATCCCTTGTCAAATAAGTTGTTGAAGCCTGGTCGGGGCAGGGATTTCTATATTGTTCCTATGAGTCTATTCTTTAGGCTGGTAACCATTTACTATAGTTGGTGTAGCTTCCGATGGACCTTGGCTTTTGTCCTAGGTCATGTCGTGATACGAGGTCGATGGACATCTTTTGGGTCATGGTGATCTGCATTATACAATGTAAGTTGGGTCAACAGGAGTTGGCCACCCACGTTGAGTATTAACATCTTCGGGCCACGCGAGGAGTAGTGACTGGAAATGCGTGGCCACGCTCGGAAGAGATCAGATCTCTGGTAGATTTTTCGGTCAAACAAAGTGCGACCTGAAAGACACCTTGTGATGAGTGGGAGGATAAGACACAAAGAGACAAGAGAATCGGTAGCACACAACTTGTCGAGACAAGTGGGAGATATTGTTGGAGAAGAAGTTGTCCGCAATAGTGTGACTACATCCACAATTTGTATCAGACGAGTGGGAGTTTGTTTAAGTAAATGTCCTCCACAACAGTGCATTTATATAATAAATCTCATTTTTGGAATATTCGTGGGATAACTAGTATATTGATACTCCACGTCAGTTGATTAACGTAAATCAATAACGATCAGCTGACTAGAGTTATACGTTATTGTCGTTATTACGGCGGTGATCAACTAACCCCTTTCGGTCACACCTAAAGAATGAGACCGAAATAGAAAAGTAATTATTTGTATACGATACATTTTATTTAGTCCTTTACATATATATTTGATATATGTTTGGTTACGAGAGTTATTGAGTTAGGAACTCATTCCGGTTAAGTTTATTAGTCAATTATACAAAGAGTTGTAAAATAAATTAACTGCACATTGTGGGACCTATTATATATTTATATAATGGTAAAATATCACTTAAAGGACGAGTGTATATTGATTATTTATTTGAGTCATATAATTGTTATATGATCAAATTAACAGTTAATTATACATGATAATTAAGCATATGATTATAAGTATTTGTGGGACAAATATCATAAAATCAAAACGGACCACAAACACTTGTGGTGGCCGGAATTTTCAAGTGGAGAACATTGATGTTTATTCTCTACTACTACCACAAACATTGATGTTATGATACCATTATCATTACAATTACGACCAACACTCAACTCATTTGCAAGAGAATAAAATAAGCAAAATAATCACCCATTTTGGTGAGCATATGACCGGCTATATGAAAGAGTTGTTCTTATTTTGGCTAATTCATTATTGCTTGTTCATTCATCTCACTTAAACCTATCATCTCTATAAAAATCTCATATACTAATATTTGCGAAGTATTACTAAGTTAGTAATATATTCCAATATTAGTGTACCTTTTCTTATTATCTAGTTAGTAATAATTTCAGTTTATTTGGATAAAGCTTGGGTGCGATTTAAAGGAGATATTCTAGTTTGAAGATTCTTGGAGGATCATCCATTTCATATCTCAAGAACAATAAGAAGGAGTTCTTATTGTGCCCATTTTATTTCCATATCAATGTGAGGAAATTTCTACTTGTCTTTATAATGTCTTTATATTTGCATGCATGTTACATAGATCATTAAGTACGAAATTAACAAGTTAAATAGTAACTAATTAAATGAGTCTAATTAGGGTCTATGGACTTCATCGATTTCCATTTCTTCCTCATCCAATTCTGGAGGAGCATTCTTAGATAGTTGAAAATCAGGTTTATTTTCATCTTCCTCATTATGCTGTATAAGCTTATCAAACGAATCATTCTCATCAAAAATAACAAGAGCACTGTCTTCAATGGATAAAGTTAGTTTATTAAAGACTTTATATGTCTTGCTATGATCAGAATATCCAATAAAAATTGCCTCATCACTCCTCGGGTCAAATTTACCTAACCTATTCTTGCCATTGTTATGAACAAAGCATTTACTCTTAAAGCACCGTATGTGGGATATATTAGGTTTTCGACCACTTAGAAGTTCAAAAGAAGTTTTCTTTAAAATGGGTCTAATCATCGCAGAGATATGAATGTAGCAAGAAGTGTTAATGGCTTCACCCCAAAAGTTGCGAGGAAGACCAATACACAAGAGCATTGTCCGAGCCATATCCTCTAGGGTTCTATTCATACGTTCAACGACACCATTTTGTTGTGGGGTTCGTGGAGCATAAAAGTTGTGTCCTACCATTAACCCTACAATATTCTATAAAAGCTTGATTATTATATTTGGTGCCATGATCTGTACGAATAGAAACAAGATTAGACTTTAATTTTTTTTTGAACGAGTTTCATAAGACCATCAAACTCGTTGAAAGTTTCATATTTAGAGTGCAAGAATATAGGCCAAACATACCTTGAGTAGTCATCAACTAGAACAAATACATACCTAGATCCTTCTCTACTTACTACCCTCATTGGACCACAAAGATCCATATGCAGAAGTTCTATGGCATGATTGGTGCTTACTACTTTTTTAGTTTTGAAGGATGCCTCACATGCTTGCATCTTGCATAACTATCACACATCTTTTCTTGGTCAAACTTGATTTTGGGCAAGCCTTCAACTAAGTCGCATCTTTTGAGCTTATTCAAAATAGGAGAACTTATGTGACAAAATCTTTTGTGCCATAAGCACGGATTATCTAAAGTAAATTTTGATGCAGGTAAAAGAGTCAGTAAGAATAGCATTCAAGTCAATCATATAAACATTCCTTTTTGTGATGACCCTCAAGTATTACTTTACTAGTACCTTCAATTATGATGCGACAAGTATTTGAATGAAACACAACCTTGTTTCCTTTATCACATAATTGAGATATAGTTAGTAGATTGTGCTTGAGACCATCAACCAGATGTACATCACTAATTTAATGAGAAGAGGATATACCAATCTTACCAACACCAATGACTTTTCCTTTCTTATTATCTCTAAAAGTGACCTTACCTCCATCAAAGGGTTTCAGTGAAAGAAATATATTTTTGTTTCCGGTCACGTGCCTTGAGCATCCACTATCAAGGTACCATAACTTATTTTCTTTCACAACCACCTGCAGAATAACTTAAATAAGGTGTTTAGGTACCCAAGTAAGGTTGGGTCCTTTAGTGTTAGTTACCCTAAATATCATGTCTTTTCTAACCCAAACTTGTCTTATGATTTTATTTTTAAGGTTTAGTCTACTAGGAGGTGTCTTGGTCTTTTGGTGTTGTCTGGGTTCCCGAGATTGTTGCTCCTTGGGTTGTTGCCTTTCCTTAGGAAGGTTATGTTTCTTATTATATGCAAAACTCATATCGTAGAACCAACGATGTTCATTATTTCGGACATCTTCTACGAGGGGTTCAGGATTAGGACACACAACTTCTTCTTGTTGTGTGTTAGAGGCGCTCACAAAGTTTATATTACTGTTTAGGTCTTTTGTGTGTTTGTCGCAATTTCCTAAGAGAAGACCCATATGACCACAATAGTTGCAAATAAGAGACTCAGGTACATTAACATATTTTCTTTTTCTGAAATCACGTTCAGATGGAGTGAATTTGCATTTAGAGTGGTCTCTACGGCCATAGCATTCATGACCTAAACTCATCTTCATATTATTGTCAGATTGTTTGGTTAAGAAATCATGGACTTTCCTAGCATGTAATAAGAGTTCTTTTAGAGACTTAATTTCTTTTTGATGCACAGAGGGGTTAGTCTCTTGATTTTTGGAACAACTACTTTCTTTAAGATTATCACGAAAGTAGCGTCTTTAGATTCCTTTTAATTGCTTGGAGGAAGAGTCAATTTCCATCTTTTGTTCTGAAATAGTGGCGTCTTTAGCTTCTGTTTCAGTTTTTAGAACTTCATTGACTTTTCTCAACTCTAAGGTTATAGCTTCATTAGCCATAACCTTGGCCTCAAGGTGTTTAATGTTGAGTTTTAACTATGAGGTTATAGCTTGATTTGCTATAACTTTAGACTCAAAAGCTATTTTCTCAGCATCGTTGGATTCAGACGTTGTGGCTGAATTAGCCATAACTTTCGAACTCAACTTCCTTGTCTTGGCTTTTAGAAGTTGATTCCTTTTAGAAATATCAAGGATTTGTTCCTTAAGCTAATTTTTTTCAAGACTTTGATCATGACATTGATCAAGGGTTTGTTCGAAATAATCTATCATAGCATTTCTAGGCAATTTCATAACTTGCTTATTAAGACGAATAAAGCTTACCTCATCATATTCACTTTTCGAGTCAGATTCTCCAATCAGACAGTACTCAGATCTTGAGCTGCTGGATTCATCATCACTGTCTGTGATTAGGTCAAGACTAATGTTTCTTAAACACATATTAGCGACATCTTCTTCGGATTCTTCATCATCTTCTGTGTCGAGCTCTCCCCAATTGGATGCTAGCATTACTTGCTTGAATTCCTTTTTAGTATTTTCCCTTTTTGCTTTATCCTTGATCGTCTTCCATGAGGGACAATCCTTGATCATGTGATCAGTCTCCCCACACTTGAAGCAACCTCTTTTTGTGAAAGAAGGTTTTGAGTCATCGCGTTTATTTTTAAAGGCATTGTTATTAGAGAATTTGGTTTGTTTTCCTTTAAAAAGATTGTTTTTAAATTGTCTTGCTAACAAGATTGTCTCAACTGCACCATCACTAGCTTGGAAAGCCGTACCTTTAGCTTTGCTAGAGTCTCTATCAGACATGTCGAGTAGATACTCATGAGCCATGCAATACCCTATTAGCTCATCGTAGGTTAGAAGAGTGAGATCTCTTGCTTCTTCAATCACAGTCACTTTGGATGTCCATCTCTTAGATAGACTCCTAAGGACTTTTCTTACGATATCCTCGGAATTGAATACTCTCCCAAGATTTTGGAGTTCATTTGTTATACTAGAAAAACGTGCCGACATACTGTTGATTGATTCATTCTTCTCCATTGAGAAGAGCTTATATCTTTGAATGAGTACATCAATCCTATGCCTTTTCATAAGGGCATTATCTTCGTATGCAAGTTCAATACCATCCCATATTTCCTTAGCCGTACTACAAGACGAGAAACGATCAAACTCAGTGCTTATTATGTTGTTTTGTAACAACATCATGGCTCTCGAGTTTTTCTCTGCCTTACAGTAGTCAGCCTCAATATAGTCTTTTTTGTCTTTCTCATAGATTGTGCCGTTTTCAAATGCAACCAATATAGTTTTAGGACCGTATTGGATGATCTTCCAACATTCCCAATCATGTCCTTTAATATAGTGTGTCATCTTGTTTTTCCAAAGACCATAGTTTTTCCCTTCAAAGATGGGAGCTTTCAATTGCTTGGATTCCATTTCACACGATATAAACAAAAAATAAAAAAAGATAGACGAATCAGCCTCTATGCTGTTAGGCAATCAAGAGCACGAGGCTCTGATACCAATTGAAGATTCTATCGATACCAAATACTCAAGAGGGGGGGGGGGGCAAATTGAGTACAGATATAGTATGCCTACTTTTGCGTTTGTCCGTATGAGCGTGAATGAGCAATGAGTAGTTCGAATTTATTAATTAAACTCGACCTAACTAATTGCTTGTCGTGTGTTTAAAAACAAACAAATAAGTAAAGCAAACAAAGAAACAAGAGACACAAGGATTTTTGAAGTGGATCAGTTTCACACGTTGAAACCTACGTCCACTATTTCTCGATTAATAATTTTAGTACCTTCCTACGGATTACATAATTACTAACCCACTTGTAAAACTAACTCTAGTTGTAACTCAAGTTGTGTATCGAGAAATACTCTATTCTATCCTACGTTAATAAGAAAGTGTTTTTTGGTTGTTCTTTTATTTTCACACAATTGAACGAATAACAACAACTCTAGCACTATTATCAAATAACGTTTCTTCAAAGTAAGATGCAAGAAAGGTACAACTTTTCAAAAATAGGATTTGTAAAATAAAGATTTTACTTGAAATATTTATCACAATGCAAAGTATAAAATTTAATGTGAAAAGCTTAATTTTAATGCATGATGTGTATGAGTATTTATAGTAGTAGAGCTAACTAGGTTTTAATCAAAATCCTAGTATAGTTGTGACCAAACTTGGGTAGCAAGATAAGTCTAGGATAAATTTACAAACCCTAATTAACCATATGTCTCCCTTGTGCAACAAGAAAGATATTAGGTTTAGAGTCCTATTTAAACTCTAATTGAACACGAGAGGTATTCGCAAACAACACGGCTCATAAGCCTTAGTTTCGTGAAGCCTTAGTCCAACATGGTTTTAACAAGATATATTTAGGGTTTAGATTTGAATATATATGAAACCCTAGATAGCATGACAACTCGTAGGTTGTTTTACTAATCAATAGAGAAATCATAATTAGATTCAAATAAAATAAATTTAAAATATGATTTACCATAAATACACCTCTAATAAAGGTTTGTTTCTAAAGTTTATTTTAAATGGTTTTAAAAATTAGAACAACCATACCGATTTCCGCTACTCTAAGGTTATAGTAGAATCCGTTATAACCTTGAGCCTGGCAAGTAAGGTTATAGGTAAAACTGAAAGTCCATAGACCTTAATTAGACTCCTCTAATTATTTACTAAATTACTTTTTAATTTAGTTTATAATGATCTATGTAACATGCATGCAAATATAAAGACATTTATATAAAAGAAGAAATTTCCTCACATTGATATGGAAAATATAAGGGCACAACAAGAACTCCTTCTTGTTGTTCTTGAGCTAATAATATGGATGAACACAAATAATCTTCAAAGTAGAAGATCTCCTCTAAGTTGCACCAAGATTAACCCAAATAATCTACCCTTATTATTAACTAGATAATAAGATAGATATTATTCTACTAATATTATGACTATATTACTACACTAGTAATACTTAGTAAATATTAGTGTTTGAGAGTTTATAGTGAGAAGAAGAGTTTTAGAGAGAAGTATGACAATTGCCCAAAATGAAGTAAGTAAAAATGAAAACAAATGCCCATTTTATAGGCCATTTGGCCGGATGGTTTAGTCCACATTTGGACTATTTTTTGTTCAATTTTGGTCACATGCATTAGAGTGGAGTGTTGTAGAAAGGATGATGATTATATTCAACTTGTTATGTCACCTTCAAAAGGTAACTAAGGAGTGTAAACATGAACAAAAATCCTCACCCTTGTAACTACTTCAAAACCGGCCCTCTTGGCCTAGTTAGGTCCATTTTGATTTTTGATATTTGTCTCACAAATACTTATTGATCATATGGTTAATTATCTTGCATAATTAAGTGTTAATTTGATCACATAACAAGTATATGACTCAATTAAATAAATAATATGTACTTAACATTTTAAGTAATATTTTACCATTATATCAATATATAATGGGTCTTCCCACAAGCTTGTTAATTTAGTTACAATCCTTGTATTAATATATTTAACTAATCTACCTCTATCTCAAAACCTCAACTAATTTAGTAATTTAACGATTAATTACTAAGTTAAATCTTATTAATGTTATTAAAATAGATATAAAATTTATTAGTCAATTATCGCATAATTGAAAAATAAGTTTAATCGAATTTGAGTTCTTAACTCAATTTCTAACAATTAACTCTCGTACATATCGAATATATGTAATGTACTAATTAACTGTATCGTTTACAAATAATTAGTTACTATTTGGATTTCATCCTTTAGGTGTGACCGAAAGGGATCAGTTGATCACCGCCGTCAAACGACAATAACGTCAAACTCTAGTTAGCCAACCGTTATTGATTTACGTTAATCAACTGACTAATCATATATATCGTCAATAATTATCCCAATTATATTCCATAATAAGATTTATTATGTGGCGCACTATTGTGGAGGACACCTACTCCAACAATCTCCCACTTGTCTGACACAAGTGTGCGTCACCGATTCTCTTGTCTCTTTATCACATCTCCCACTCAACGCAAGGTGTCTTTCAGGTCGCACTTGCGATTGACAATATCTAGAGTGGTTTCTCGATAGGGAGAGTAACTGTCTGACCGGAAAATCTACCATAGATCTCTTTCCGAGCGTGGCCACGCATTTACAGTAACTTCTCCTCGAGTGGCCATTAGATGTTTGTACCAAACGTGGGTGGACAATTCTTGTTGATTCATCTACTCTGTATGATGCAAATCACCATGATCCAGAAGATGTCCATCGGCCTCCTTTACGGCACGACCTAGAACATACAACAACAAACCAACGGAAACAGCACCGCTCAGATAGACCGGTC
>JAIUZE010022561.1:0-20972 GCA_022085475.1 Heliosperma pusillum | reverse complement strand
TATGATGGACTAAAGATAGAATTTACAGAAATTTATCGACCAAGAATTCTAAAGGTAGAATTAGCCAAGAGGTTGGCTTATCAATTTACAGATAATTGAGTCTTGGGATCATTTATATAATTCTTGAGGGAGGTCAATTGTAAAAATGCCCGAGTCTTTGCATTAAAACAAATTTTGCACTAGACTTAAATTAAAATCGATGAGAACGCTTATTATTGTTTTTTCTTTTTTCGCAGTGTAGAATTCGTCTTATATTGATAATACTGCTATAACAAATGGCTGGCCATAATGATGTCCCTATGCCAAGTGCCACACTTGCACGTGATTCCTGACTTAAAACTTTCATGGACCACATGAATCAGTCCACGTGACTGAAGAATGACGGGTCCAACTTTGCGGACTGGGAGGCGGCAGTACGGAATGCAGCCATTGCTGACGGTAAGCTCAAGTACTTGACTGAGCCAATACCGCCAAACCCAGGCCCCAATGCGAGAGCTAACGAGACATTTGAATATAATGACTTCGTTATGGAAGCGGGTGCGATAAAGAACGTACTCATCTTTGCAATGGAAAGCAATTTGCAAAGACGCTTCATTGCCCAAGGTGCAAACAAGATTTTCACCACGCTTACTAACGAATTCTCAAAAGCACCGAGGATCGTTACTTATGAGCATACATGTCGCTTCTTTGAGGCAAAACTCCAGAAGGACCAACCGGTTAGCCCACACATTCTTGATATGATTGAGAATGTCGAGAAACTGGAGGCACTTGATTGCAAAATCAGTGAGAGCATAATCATTGACCGTGTGCTTCATTCACTTCATGATGGTTTTGCCCTTTTCAGGGCAAATTACTATATGAATGATATGAAGAAAAGTCTTCATCAGCTACACTCACTTCTCGTACAGACCGAGAATGATATGAAATTGAGTGGGAGCATGAAGCGAGATGTTCTCATGATTTCCAACAAGAGCAAAGGTAAGGGCAAGGCTCATGGCAACCTAGCTGTAGGAAAGCCAAAGTTTAAAAAGTCAGGAAACGACAAGAGTGGGCCTGGTGAGACCAGTGGCTCACAAGGCAAGGCAAAAAGCAAGGACAGTAACATGGAATGCCACCATTGCCACAAGACTAGGCATTGGAGGAGGAACTGTCCCGTGTACCGTGAGGACATAAAAGCATCAGGCCGCGTCACTCCTGTTGGTATGTCATCTTTTATTCATATGATTGAGATTAACCATGCAAGTTTTGGAACTTGGGTACTTGATACTGGTTGTGGTTCTCATCTGTGTAATCATTTGCAGGGCCTAAGAAATATCACACCTCTCGCAAAGGGTGATGTGGACCTGCGAGTGGGGAATGGAGCAAGAGTTGCTGCAGTCTCAGTGGGAACATATGTAATCCAACTCCCGAGTGGTTTTGAGTTATATTTATATAACTGTTGCTATGTACCCAGTTTATTATCTAAGAACATTATTTCTGTTTCCGTACTAGATAAAAACCTAATAACAAGAGGGTTAAAAAGAAAAAAAAAATCTCCTTCTAACCCTACGGGTTACACGGCCGAAAAAAAGAAAAGGAGAACACGTTTTTTTTTCTTGAATTCTCTCTATCATTCATCATCACACAAAAGAAAAATTAGCAGTAACTTTTCTCAAAAATTCTAGCACAAGCAAGGCATATCTTGGAGCATCTTGGGTGCAACAATTAGAAGAATATTGACTTCGATATTGTTCATAGGCCATATTTGCTAGGACCAAAGGTTAATTCTAGATTCTTATGATTTTATATTATGCAATTCATTTATGACTCGTAATTCATATACTATAGTTTCGTTATAATCCGTAATTTAATGACGAAATATACCGATATTTCCCACAACATGTCCCTGAGAATATATGTAAGATTGTCTTTCATTTGCTTACAACCCATTACCAATATTTTGTGAGCCTATTTGGGGGCGCCGACTTGAATTATAAACAAAAACATATTATTACCGGCTATTTTAATACTTGGCTAAAGCTGGGTGGTGAGTAAACTTATATGGAGCCCCGTTATGTGTCCCCCTTTAGCTGTGTGATCGTAGCAATGCTTGACGGGGTTGTTCACCGGACGGTTGTCTACACAACCTTTGAGCGGGTTAAGGCTATGCTCTGCAGGCTTCGTTTTTTTATTAACAAGGATCAGGACAATTTGGTCTGGGTCTCGCTTCAGGCTCTATTTGAGCTACGGGGCCGTGGCCGCGCTGGGTGGATGTTTGCTAGAGGCACACAACCAGGCCCCTACTTATGGGTCGCTACTTCCCGTGATGATGGCATAGTTCCTAGAGGAGTTTCCTATGTCCGAGTAGCGCCTGCAGTTCAGCACGCAGCAGACGTGCTTCCAAGCACAGAAAACATCAATGCCTATGATCGTGTCCTAGAAATCATCAACGAGCGTCACCCTGGGTTTCTTTACTATATTTAGTGCATGTCGCAATCATTGCCGTGTTCAGTAGCTGCCTCTATTTCATATCGGCTGTCTAAAGGTCAACCTATCTACACTGTTACACAGGGGGGTTAGTTGCCATCGGTATGAACTAGCGCATGCACAACACTTAATCACTACCCCTAACATCTAATCTTTCTTGTTTACTTTACGCTGTGTTTAATAGGTGTGTGTAATAAAAAAAAGGCAGATCTTTCCGTTAAGATGTATGATTAAATATGAAGTTTCTTTGTTTTGCCTACGCGTGGGCGGTATATTCATTTTGCGTTACCATTGACAAAATACCGAACGTCGCCCTTGCTTAATTTGTGAAGGCAGCAACAAACATGTATTTATGACACATTGATTTGCCGTTTTCCTGCCCCCAATTACCACTATAAGAAATATCGCGCCATACGACAATGTTTATTGGTCTATATTCCTGCTCATAACGGACATTCGAGTCAATAACTTTAACTTACATGACGTTAAATCTTAAGTTGGCATCACTTTAAAACCGACCAAAAACGTTATGATAGCTAGAATGTATAGTAAATAAAATAGAAGGTGATGACATACAATGATAAATAGACATAGGATTACAATGCTACACGGGTTATGCATAGGCCTTCACGCTACAACTGTTCCCTTCAATGGTGTACTATAAGATTAAAAGCCGTGTTACGGGCAGACTACTGGGTCCTCGGCTTAGCTACCGTACCTATTACATTATTGAATCTAATATCACAAATATCAGGTTAAATACATCTACTTGATTTAAAGGCAGACATATATTACTCATTACCATAAACAAGTGTCCTACCTAGCTGATTTGACATTGTAGGTGCCTTTACCTGCTAGATACTTTGTGACTAAGCATGGGCCACTAGAGATTTTCAATGATTGTCAGTGGCATTATTTGTACCATACTCTCATTCTAATTCTAGCCAGTTTGCCACTTGTATTTTTCTATATTTTATTGCCCACTTAACATGCTTGTTATGTGGAATAATATCTCCGCCATAATTCATACGTATGTATGCCATCCCTATAACTTTTGTTATTTTTCGCCAAGTCACATATACAAATAAAACGTACAATAAAATGGCAGGTTCTTCAAATCCCCTCCAGAAACAGCCTTTGCCCTGTTCATTTGCCTTGTCACCGGTATGCTACCTCTATACCTTCTTTGCATCTTACTTACCATTTTAAGTAATGTGATATGGCTCTGCTATGGTATGTAGACTAAGTGGCGGGCATGACTTCCTTGAAACCTAAAATTTGTAGATTGTCATATCATTTTGCCTGTTTTTTTTTACCTAACTAGCTTTGACGCTGGGCGTTCTAAGACCTGGCAATGTTACGCTTATATCTCATGCTTAATACTCTCACCTTGTCTATCTGTTCAACTAATGATAGTTAGAAACAAGTTTCGTTCTATAATAGCTGTTGAGGCTGATGAGTATGTGATGTTGTGCCTGTTTACTAATTGGCCAGGGAAATAGTGATATAAGAATTCACTTTAGTTCAGCCTCTGGTGTCTGCGTGTGTCCTAGGCACTTTAAGTTATTTATTTTAAGATTTTGCTAACTTTATCTCTTAGCTAAACTAGCAATTTTCACATTAGTACACTGCCTCCCTATTAATGCGCATAAGATCTACACGGGTCAGTACTCACATCAGTTGTACCCACGCGGTCCATACTTTGACCAATCTAAAAAACTCTTCAGCGAATTTAAGACATCCCTTTACCTCTCTAGGTATGACACCTTTAATGATTTCATTAAAGTGGGTTTGCGGTAATATACTTCATTCATTTTCTAAGGCACGCTGCGAGAATTTTCTAACCCCCTTCTTACGGTTCATCTATCAAATACAGGGGGTTCCTCCTACGCCTACGCAAGTAACCATCCCTTTCAAACCTTTGTTAGTGGAATTAGCATGCTTACTAAGGTTCTCAACTCCAGTATACCGGTTCTTAGATCAGGCCAAAAACAATGTGTACTTGTCAGTTCGGCCAGAATGTAGGACTGTGAGTTACACATATGTAGGTGGCCCTGCTGTTAGCAGCGAGGCGTCATGCGAGCATGCAACAAGGCAAGCTGTGCGTGATTTGATGACTAAAGCCCTGTTCTTTCCAGCTTAATTTCAGCTCATTTTATTTCATCTCGGCTATATTCAACATAGTTTAGCTTAAGTTTTGCCACTTCTGTTCAATTAATCTCTTCCAAAATTAAGTTTTATTTCAACTATATTCACTTTAACTCGGTCTCATTCAGTTTAGTTCAATTAAGCTTGCCTCTATTTAACTCAGTTCAACTCGTTTCAGCCGAAAAGAACAGGGCCTAAGTATCGGGTATTGGTCAAGGATTTTACCCATTCAAAAAATCAAACGGTTGTTCGTTGTGCTGGGCTCTATAACTTAAAACGTCTAGAATTACGCCAGCTACTTAAGGGGCGTGCTGCACTACCTCTAAATGAAGAATTGCAGGCCCTTTATATGGGTTTCCCTAAAACTATCTCGGTTGATTACGTTTCCATTTTGAGGCTGCTGTGTAAAAAGTTCCTTATCTGCTGCACCACACTAGAAATCATTAAGCATGATAGGGAGCGCTATACTGCTTGGATTACTGTTACCTTACCAAGTGCTCGGTCAATCCAAAAAAACCTTTTCAGTGACTGCTTTAAGTTTCCTGTCTTTGTAAAGAATGATCTTGCTAGAAAGGTTATCGAGTATGTTATTCCAATCCTCAACATTGAAATTGTGGACGCGAACTTTGGTACTCCAGCCACTAACCGCATTGCACTTATTTGTGGGCTTCAGCAAGAAAGTTACCTTGCCTCAAAGGAGCGCATTGCAGGCATAGCAGAAGAATTTGACCCAACTTCCTTACTTTTAGACGAGGGGCCCGTGACTCCGCAGACACCCCGGGCACGAGTACCTGTGTCTAGCGGCCTTACCCTGCCACCAAAAAAGCGCAAACTTTTTTTATTGTGTGAGGAAAGAACACGTGTCAAGCATCCAAAAGCAAATCCACCCCGCTACTTTAAGGTGTCCGAATCTACAAAGGAATGTTAGACCACTTTAAGAAGGCATGACCACTGCTGTTGTACACGACACTGTAGATGGGATGATGGGAGGCGTCTTTTTTTTTTTGCTTCATAGGTTGGGCGTTAGATTGCCAGACTTGTCCTTTTTGGGGGTGTAGACGAACTGTACAAAGTAGATGCTTTATTGTACTATTTTGCCCACTACCTGACATGGTTTTGCCAGTGTTGTTTTAAACTTATCAATGGATGAAACTACTATGTATTTTGCAAACCTTGACGCGTGTGACGTTGCTATGCTATGGGACCTTTTGTTTTCATTTCGTTTTATAAGTACGTGTATCGTATGCGTGTGCTTTAATGTTTACCATTTATAAATCATCCAGGCAGCTTACTGCATTTGTGTTACATATCTAGGCATTACATTGAGAAATGATAAAAGTCTAGACGATCATTTTAGCTGCGTCACTGCTGGTCCACCTGACCTCCCATTTCTTAACAGCGACGCATTTGTTTCCCAATTTATGCAGTTCGAGCACAAGTGTTAGTAGTCGATCATATCTGGGCTTGCCACCATTACCCCAGGCATCTCTCTTGCAACAAAACTGATCCGAAAGTGAACTACGTTATATTTGGTAGGAACAACTCTTTACAACAGAACTCTTACTTGTCTAGGTACGACTCCTTCAAATACCCTTATTATGCAGCGCTAAAAAAAACACAACTCTTTCTGCTACCAACACCTACAAATGTCTATTGATATAGAGAAGTCACTAACATTTTGTAATTTAACCATAGTTCGGCTCCGTTCAGTCAATTAGACAAACATGCAATTTGTATTATAGATATGGAAACAAAAATCGTTCAAAAAACGCTCACATGGCTATAAATGGCGTGTCACCAAATACCATGCAAAATACAGGCGGCTCTCGGTCTAGAGATGCTAGGCTATGCAAATGGAGGGTCTATTTAGAAGAACTACGGCTAACGTTTAGTGACCTGCCATACTTTAGGTTCATGAGGGGTATACAAACAAACGCTATTAATACCTCTCAGTGAGGGCTAAAAATGGAGTTACATCAAATACGCACCCATATTTAGAAAATCCCTGGGCGTAGAGTGGGCGCTGATCCACATGGGATCTACACCACCACCCGTAGGTGTATAGGCACGGTCTATTGCGCCGCTGGATAATGCTGAACTTTAAATGGCGTGTACAGAAAGGAACTCACCGAATAACCTATCTACCCTCAATTTCACTCTCTTTTAAGTACGCCGACAATTTTACAGAGCCCTTATATGTATGATAGATGTATGAGTTTGCGACTTCACCTACATTGTGACACCCTCAAATTTGCGGAAAGGAAAAAAAAAAAATTTAAATACATAATGAAGGTGTCTGAAATAAAAAGGGTCATTACAAAACGGAAATAATATTATACAATAAAAAGTATCTGAAACGGGAGACATATCTCCCGTATAAATACAGAACTAACAGAGTGTATAATGATATACAATCTAAGAACCGAATATAGGGCCAAGGTAATACTTCGCTCGCTAGCTCGTCAATGTACCCAATGTATGCATTCACCACCTGTTCGACCGCATTAAATATAAACACGGAAGCCACAGTCAGTGGGTAGTAACTCCGAGTCCTCCCAGCCACGAAATGTCAAGTTTAATGAAACATGAATAACATAAAAGCAATGTATATGAATAATACAAAACTTTAACATATATGATATGCTTTTCATGTAGAAACAGATAAACTAACAAATAAACCTTAGCATGTGATGAAAGCTATGTGAAACCGATAATAAACTATAACTCGAGGTAGGGAAGCTGGTATGCTATCTCAGAGGTTCCTCTCAGAAACATGGCCATGATACACTCAAACCCTAATCAACACGTAATCATGTGAATCAGTTAACAACCGTTAATCCAAACTCTATCAATCCTAGCCGGCTTGCTCCCTCACCTTCTAGAACTCATAGAATCATACAACGAAAGAACCAAGACGTCTAGAACATGCACATAGTTTCTTAGCACAGTCATAGTCGACTTCTGTAACTCGAGTCTATACCACAAGGTAGGAAAACATCCTAGCCCTAGACTGATCAGACCTAGCGACAACAGCTAACCAATTCCCTGTCTCATTACATAACCGTACATGAGAAACTCTACTAGGCGACCCCCTAAGCAGAGATGGCTAGTACTTAAGCTGGCTCCATTCCTAAAATGAAATCGGCAGCCATGCCCCAGGCTTGGTATCAAAAGGCCCAAGCCAGTGACACAAAAGCTATCAAGCTGTAAACTCCATATGCCTTCGTTAAAGATAGTAAGGCTATCAATGTCATGGTCCAAGATACTCATTTAGAATTAGAATGGTCAAGACGCCATATACTCATAATTCTCTATGGGTACTTAGTCAACACGACACCAACCATACAATAAAACAGTCACGGGAAAAACATCCTATCATGTGACTACTGCATATAAATCATAATCAAATATCATCTCGCCTCATATCTACTAAGGCTAATTCATTCATTCTAATAAAACCTTACCTGAAGACAAACCCCCGACCCTAGTCCCGCGACGGGTCATCAGTCAAATCGGGGCTGACTAGATCTTAGTTTGACCAAACCCGTTGGATCAAACCGGCTAGAAACAGAGTCTTTATCACATAGACGTAAAATCAACATATTCATTACATGTTATTTTAATAAAACTTCGAACATGTGAATTATTAAATATTACGTAAAACCCCGCTTGACTTAAATGATATCCAATTAAACTACGATCTCGTCTTATAATTTCTAACATGTGAGAAATAATAATTTTATGAAAAACCTTTTTAATTAAATATTTTACTTATTAATATTTCTCACTTGCTAAATATTACAAAACGCGATAAAAATGACGATAACTCCAAAAACCGTCACAAGTCCCAAAGTGGGACCCACGGGCTGAGTTGGGCCGGACCCACATGGGCCTGGACTGGGCCCCACGGCTGTTTGGCTACAAATGGGCTGTTTTGATTTAACTTTTCTAAAACCGACTTCTAATATTTTCCCGCATGCTTAACATAATTAAAACCCGTCAAAACAACAATTAAACGATCAAACATCGACACAACCCAAAGACCAAAACCCGGACCCACCAATGACCAACCCAGACCGGCTGGACCGGCCTGGACCGGTCTGACCAGCCTGAACCGGCCGGTTCAGCCACCACCATAACCGGCCACTTCAATGGCCACCACAACAACCACCCCTAATTAAGCCTAACATCATTTTAATTAACAACATCCATTTTTAACATCCAATTCAACCATCATGCATATTAAAATCATGATTATAATTAAATCATACAACATATAAATCCTACTACTTAACATGTTACTACTAAAAATCATTAGTAACCATAATATGAACTAAAACCTAAGAAACTAAGGCTATGTGACATTATATCGTCGAGTAACTCGGAATCGTTACCTTAGCTAGCCAAAATCACTTAGCACAAAAATAATAAGAAGTAATAATTAAGAAACCCTCCTACTAGTCTTCACCCAAAATATAAGAGTCTCCAAATTCGTCTTCAAACTCTTCCCCTATAAGAAATAACAAGAAAAACAATTATTAGAACTTAAACTAAATTTCTCATAATTAAAGTGTTGGAAACGATCTTGACGGAATTGAATTTAAAACGTACTAGAAGATGGAGAGCGAAGAGGAGATCCTAGAAATATAAATTAGGAAGGATTTAATTAAGAAATGAAGGATTTATGGAGGTTTTGCTCAAGAACGATGAAGAACCATTGATGAACGATGAAGAACACGAAGAACGATTAAAGAAAGTGATATTTTGATCTTTATTTGATTTGTTGAAAAGTGAAAAGGTGTTTGTGAGTAAAGTGGAGTGGAGTTGGACGTGAGTTTATAGACAAATAAAGGGGTTGAGTTTTAAAATTGTTGTTCCGTAATTGACTCGCGTTTAATAATTATTTTACGGTAAACGATTAATTATAATTAACGATAAAGTTAATTAAACTAAATATCAAGATATTATGATATTGTAATGAAAAATAATGAAAATATCAAGGCTTAAGAGTGGTTAAGGGAGCCGTGTGATGTTGAGCTTGTCGGGTCCGATTTCGAGCGTTTTGCGTAGTTTTCGTTAACTGATCGATAAAGTAAAAATAATATCTAGATATTATGATATATTAATCAAAAGAAATAAAAATATCAAAGTCTATTAGAGGAGAGGGTGAGCCGTGTGGGTAAGGTGATCATCGGGTCTGTTTTTGCTCGATTTGCGTAATTTCCGTTGACGGATCGATAAAGTAATTAAATATCTAGATATTTTGATTATTTTAATCAAAATAAATAAAATCTCTAATGGTGAGTGGAAAGCGATGACACGCGCGGGTGACTCATGCCAAAGTCGAGTTTCGATTTTGTTGCGCGCATTACGATGCGTCGGGAATAGTTAAATGACGTTCGATTAAAAACCGTAAAAGTTATCCTTTAAATTCCGAATAAATTCAAAATAATTATATTAAATTATGATAAATCATAATAAATATAAATAAAAATAAATCAAAAATATAATTTTTTTAAATAAAATTTCTGTCTTCAAAATCGCAAGACGAGTCGGGAAAAGTCAACGAAAGTCAAAATCGACTAAAAAGTCGGAAAAAGTCAAAATGGCTTAAAAGTTCAGAAAAGTTTAAGACGACTTAAAAATAAATAAAAAGTAAATGACGACTTTAAAAAGTTAAGGAAAAGTCAAAGACGGTTTAAAAGTCAAGAAAAGTCAAAGATGACCAAAAACGGTCTTTTCATGGAATCCCTCAAAAATTCCAAATACGAACGCGGAATTTCAAAATAAGACTCGGAACAAAAATTCCTATTTTAAAAACTTAAGTTCTACTCAAAAGTGTTAGTAAATATTTTTTTACTAGAAAAATAGGGTACTTTTCGGGTTGTTACATTGGTGCTACTTGATTTTAGCTAGCTAAGGTAACGATTCCGAGTTACTCGACGAAAAATATTACATATCTTTAGTTGTTGTTTATGATTTACGGTTTTTAATTAGGAACATGATAAGTAATCATTTTTATCATGTTGTATGAATTTATAAACATGTTGGTGTCCTTGACATATTTTTATGATTTGTTCATAATCATGATTTTTGGTATGAATGGTTGTTAAAATGGTTGTTTGATAATCAAAACATGTTGGAAATAATTTTGGGTTGTTTGTTGGTGGGGCCGTGTAAGGGGCTGTTTTGGAGGGGCTGGAAACCGGTCCAAACCAGGCCGGTTCAGGCCGGTCCAGGCCGGTCCAGCCCGGTCTGGTTGGTCCGTGTTTTTGTTCTTGGGTTTTGTCGATACTTGATTGTTTTGTTGTTGTTTTAATGGGTTTTAAATATGTTAAGCATGGGGAAAATATTAAGGAACGGTTTTGAGAAATGATGAACAAAACCGGTTCAAAGTGAACCGTGGGTCCCACCTTGGGACTTGTGACGGTTTTTGAGTTATCGTTATTTTTATCGTGTTTTGTAATATTTAGCAAGTGGGAAATGTTAATAAGTAAAATATTTAATTAAAAAGGTGTTTCATAAAATTATTATTTCTCACATGTTAGAAATTATAAGACGAGATCGTAGTTTAATAGGATATCATTTAAGTCAAGCGGGTTTTTGGGATGTTATAATAATTCACATGTTAGAAATAGAATGAAATAGCATGAAATGAATGTGATATTCTTATGTTCAAGCCTCGAGGGCTAAGACTCTGTTTCTAGCCGGGTTGACCAAACGGGTTTGGTCAAACTAAGATCTAGTCAGCCCCGGTTGACTGATGACCCGTCGCGGGACTCGGGTCGGGGATTTGTCTTCAGGTAAGGTTTTATTTTAATGAAGGAATGAATGAGCCTTAGTAGATATGAGGCGATATGATATTTGAATATGATTGATATGCAATTAGTCACATGATAGGAAGTTTTTCCCGTGACTGTTTGATTGTATGATATATGTCGTGTTGACTAAGTACCCATAGAGAATTATGAGTATATGGCGTCTTGACCATTCTAATTCTAAATGAGTATCTTGGACCATGACATTGATAGGCCCGTACTATCTTTAACGAGCATATGGAGTTTGCGCTTGATAGCTTCTGTGTCCCGGCTTGGTGGGTTTATATCCAAGTCGGGGTATGGCTGCCATTGTTTCCACTTTGGGAAATGGAGCCAGTTTAAGTACTAGCCAACCCCTTTGATGGATCTTCTTAGGGTGTACTCATGTGATTGTATCATGGGTCTTGGATGCGATGTTTTTCCGCATTTCTCTGGGTCTGCGCAGTCTAGGTTTAGGGTTGAGTCGTATCTTGGACATGTTTCTGAGAGGAACCTCTGAGCTAAGATATGTGCTTTGGATCTGGGCCATGTTATTAGTGTAACCGCTGAGCCTAGATGGGTGCTTGGTATTTGGGCCATGTTACTGGAGTGACCGCTGAGCCTAAATATTTAAGTATATCCTACCTCGTGGTATAGACTCGAGTTACAGTCGACTATTGACGGTTCTAAGAACTTATGCCTGTTTGTAGACGGATTGGTCTTTCATGTATGATGATTCTATGAGTTTTAGAAGGTGAGATGCAAGCCGGCTAAAATTTATAGAGTTTGGATTCCCGATTGTTAACTGATTCACATGATTACGTGTTGATTAGGGTTTGAGTGTATCATGGCCACGTTACAGGGTAACCTCTGAGCTAGCATACCAGCTTCCATACCTCTTGTTATATTTTATTATCGGTTTCACATGATAGCTTTCATATGATAGGTTATATGTTAGTTAATTGTTTCATAACATGAAAAGCATATCATTTATGTTAAGTTTTGTATTTTCCATATACATTACTTTTATGTTATTCATGTTTAATTAAACTCGACATTTCGTGGCTGGGAGAACTCGGAGTTACTCCCCACTGACTGTGGATTCCGT
This sequence comes from Heliosperma pusillum, assembly GCA_022085475.1. Taxonomy (NCBI): domain Eukaryota; kingdom Viridiplantae; phylum Streptophyta; class Magnoliopsida; order Caryophyllales; family Caryophyllaceae; genus Heliosperma; species Heliosperma pusillum. The sequence goes on along the minus strand of JAIUZE010022561.1, from coordinate 8,453 downwards.
GTTTATATTTAATGCGGTCGAACAGGTGGTGAATGCATATTTGGGGTACATTGACGAGCTAGCGAGCGAAGTATTTACCTTGGACCTATATTCGGTTCTTAGATTGTATATTATTATACACTCTTTTATTTCTGTATTTATACGGGAGATAGGTCTCCCGTTTCAGATACTTTTTATTGTATAATATTATTTCCGTTTTGTAATGACCCTTTTTATTTATGACACCTTCTTTATGTATTTAAATTATTTTTTTTCTTTCCGCAAATTTGAGGGTGTCACAGTTGGTATCAGAGCTATTTTTGCTCCCGACGCACGTTTGTGTACCCTTGCATAAATAACTTGACCTTAATAAATAATAAACTGTGAGATAGAAGGGTAAGATGGGTAGATTAGGATTTATGTTGTAGTCTATTTGTTTATGCTAATTGTTAAGAGTAACTTAATTTGTTTTGTCTCTTATGAAGATGGTTGGACCTCGTGTAGAAGAGATCGTTGTTGGTACCAACCAGGTCCCTCCTCATAGAGAAGACGATTGCCAAGGAGGCTATGCTTGGGTGGCTAGCCAAATTGCTAGGAGCAATATTACGCCTTATGGTGGAATATGTGTTACCTAGAAAGAGTATCCTCTACCGAAGATTTGAAGATTTACCAGCTTAATTGAAGTGTATTCCTTCCTCATTTATGAATTCTCTCGTCCTTATAGTATTAAGCTCTCTTCCTTCTATCTAGGTGCTTCTTTCTCTTCCAACCTATTTGCCTCTTGAAAATTTCTCTGGATAGTTCCTTCATCTTACCATTGGTATCTTTACCTCCCTCTTGTAACATTTTTTTTTTTTTTTTTTTGATGTCATCACCATCGGATTGTGGTATATTATACTTAGTCGGAAGAACTTTGAATCTTGTGGAATATTAGTGTGTTAGAATGAATTTGTGATTTGAGGAAAATGGTATAGATCTATTTCACCCTATGGTGGTGAGAGTTGGTATCATTGAGGAAGGAGTGGTAAGGTATGTTTAATGATTTTAATGCTAGGTGCTTGTCATGAATTGTGTGTAAATAGTTCATGATATTTGATGGTGTAAGATCGAATGAGTTGGCTATGACTTCTTAGCTCATTAGTAATTTAGTCTTTTGGACTTAGAAGTTTAGTATTGGTTTGAAGACCATGCTTATGATATGTCTATTTTGAAGTAAATAAGAAGCTTCGAATATGGTACCTAGCCATCCTATTAAGCTAGTTCCGTGTTTAGATGATTTTAAGGATTTGAGGATAAACTTAGGAGGAAAGTCTCTTAGTGGTTTTAAAATATGAAAGCTTGAAGTTGCAATATCTTTTTGAGGATCGAGATAAGCTTAATAATAGTTGTAGTTGTAGTTGAGTGATTTTATAGTTACTTGGGAATTTGTTGTCGTTAAATGTTGGACCCTAGGAGAATAAATACTTTGAGGAATTAAGATTTGGATGACACAACTTGAGGAATATCGTCATAAGCGAAAACTGGTGTATTGAGAGTTTGGAATAGATAAATAAATTGATTTGCGGTCGCATTGCCCTATGATTGGCAAAAGTTAAGTAAAATGAGATTTGGGTGACTAATCTCTTTTGAGGATTTGTGTTTTAACTTTGGAAGGTGAGGAAGTTCTTTGTTAATAACTTAAGATAATGAATTTTGGAATAAATTGGATCAAAGGATTTCATAGTAAGTCTCCTTTACTTTGGGATTGTTAGCAGCATTGTTTCCCAAATTATAAATATTTTGAGGGTGGTTTCCAATAAAAGTTTTGATGGATCTAAGAAGATTATAGTTCGTAATAAATCTTTCATGGGGTGTTAGTTATGGAGTTTACCGTACCGATGGACCTTAGAAGATTCTGATGGAATTTGAATAATTGGGAGTTGTTACTCGATGTGTCATGCTTATAAAATATTTTAGTAGGAATCTGATGATTGAAAATGTTGTGGATAAATTGCACTCTCTTGAGGATTAGATTCTGGTGCAGTTAGTGTTGTCGAATTACGATCAACCTTTGAATTATCATAGATGGAAGATAGTATTGTGGTTCATTCCTCTTTCATCCCTCAAATTGATCCTTAGTCAAACCGCTACCTTTCAATCCTTTTCCTTTTTAGTCCTTTGTAATCATTTGGGCGTACCTCCTATTATCACGATTTGTGATTTCGATGTTCGAATCGCTCTTCGTTCGTGTAATGTCTTCTTGTTGAGTTTCCATCCTTGAGGAAACTTTCAAAATATCCTTCTTTCTTTACTTCTTTCTATTCGATTTATTCTTTCGAATATTTCGTTCCTTCTATCGAGTATCATCTCTTCTAGATAAATTATTAGAAGCTTTAGTTAGAAATTTTAAGCGTAGATAGTAGAGTTATTATCTTTACTATAAAATTTTTGAACTAAAAGTTTTTGGAAATGTTTTATGATTTCAAGTATTTTACCGTCAAGGAATGTTGAGACTCGTTATTGGAGACGTTCGATAACTAGTTTTCTCATTTATTGATGCTGTGAACAAAATGTATGTATCTTTTGAGTCTTTGACTTGGGACGTCGATGTTCTTAACCGCGGACGAGAACCTTCCGCCCCAGTGATAAGACCCTGTGTTTTTATTAACGAATATATTTTAAACAGTTTTGAAATAGACCTACATATATGTTACTTTCCTTCTTCTAAGTTTCGAGGACGAAACTTTTTAAAAGGAGGGGTGATTGTAACAACCCGAAAAGTACCCAATTTTTCTAGTAAAAAGATTTACTAACACTTTTCAGCAGACTTAAGTTTTTAAAATAGAATTTATTGTTTCGAGTCGTAGTTTGAAATTCCGAGTTCGTATTTGGAATTTCTGAGAGATTTCATGAAAATCCCGTTTTTAGTCATCTTTGACTTTTCTTGACTTTTAAGTCGTCTTTGACTTTTCTTGACTTTTCAAGTCGTCATTGACTTTTCTTGACTTTTAAGTCGTCATAAACTTTTCTTGACTTTTAAGTCATCATTGACTTTTCTGCCTTTAGTCAATCGTGACTTCGTTGGCTTTTCCCGACTCGCCTCGTAATTTTAAAGATCGAAATTATATTTGAAAAATAATAAATTTAATTTATTTTTATTATGATTTATTTGAATTTATGATAATTTAATATAATTATTTTGAATTTATTCGGAATTAAAGAATAACTTTTATGATTTAACCCCAAACGTCATTTAACTATTCCCGGGTCAACTTAAGTCCCGAAACCCGCCTTTGACATGAGTCATACGCCCCATGTCACTTTTTTTCCACTCATATTAGATCTTTTAATTAATATGATTAAACTAATAAAAATATCTAAGATATTTGTAACTTTATCGGTCTGTCAACTTAAACTCCGCAAATCGCGTAAAAACAGACCGAGTTTCTCTTCTTTCTCATTCTCTTTTTCTCTTAAGCTTGATGTTTCTTTCCTTTTCATTACTCAATAAACAACTTTTCATTTTCCCAAGACAAATAACTTACGATCAAATTACGTTCTTCAAGTTCTTGAACGTTCTTCGTCGTTATCATTCGTTTCTTAGTCGTTCTCCGTGAGCAAATCATCATAAAACCTTCATTTCTGATTCAAATCCGTCCTAACTTAATTTTAGAATCTCTATTCGCGCGCCAAGCTTCAAGTACGTTTTATTTTAAATTCCGACAAAATCGTTTTCAACACTTTAATTATGGAAAATCAAGTTTTAAGGTCTAATAATGTTTTCTTGTCATTTCTTATAGGGGAAGATTTTGAAGACGAGTTTGGTGACTCGTATATTTTAGGAGAAGACTAGAAGACGGGTTTCTTATTTTCCTAGTTCTTATTATTTTGGTGCTACTTGATTTTAGCTAGCTAAGGTAACGATTCCGAGTTATTCGACGAAAAATGTTACATATCTTTAGTTGTTGTTTATGATTTACGGTTTTTAATTAGTAACATGATAAGTAATCATTTTTATCATGTTGTATGAATTTATAAACATGTTTGTGTCCTTGACATATTTTTATGATTTCTTCATAATCATGATTTTAATATGCATGATGGTTGAATTGGATGTTAAAAATGGATGTTGTTAATTAAAAACATGTTAGAATTAATTTGGAATGGAGGTTGTTTGAACCGTGGAATTTGGCCGGAAAAACCAGCCCAAACCGGCCGGTTCAGGCCCGGTTCAGGCCGGTCCTGGTCCGGTCTGGATTGGTCCGGGGTTTGGTCTTTGGGTTGTGTCGATGTTTGATTGTTTGGTTATTGTTTTGACGGGTTTTAATTATGTTAAAGCATGCGGGAAATATTAGGAAACGGTTTTAGTAAAGTCTTTAAAACAGCCAAAACAGGCCCAAACCAGCCGTGGGGCCCAGTCCAGGCCCGTGTCAAGTCGGCCCAAATCAGCCGTGGGTCCCCTTACTTAGACTTGTGACGGTTTTTGAGTTATTGTTATTTTATCGCGTTTTGTAATAATTAGCAAGCGAGAAATATTAATAAGTAAAATATGTAATTAAAAGGTTTTTCATTAAATTATTATTTCTCACATGTTAGAAATTATAAGATACGAGATGGTAGTTTAAATTGATATCCTTTAAGTCAAGCGGGTGGTGGTATGATTTAATAATTCACATGTTAGAAATAGAATGAAATAACATGAATTGAATATGATGCTTCTTATGTTCAAGCCTCGAGGGCTAAGACTCTGTTTCTAGCCGGTTTGGCCAAACGGGTTTGGTCAAACTAAGATCTAGTCAGCCCCGTTTTGACTGATGACCCGTCGCGGGACTCAGGTCGGGGATTTGTCTTCAAGTAAGGTTTTATTTAATTATTGAATTAGCCTTAGTAGATATGAGGCGATATGATATTGAATATGATTTATATGTAATTAGTCACATGATAGGATGTTTTTCCTGTGACTGTTTAATTATATGGTTGGTGTCGTGTTGACTAAGTACCCATAGAGAATTATGAGTATATGGCGTCTTGACCATTCTAATTCTAAATGAGTATCTTGGACCATGACATTGATAGGCCCGTATTATCTTTAACGAGCATATGGAGTTTGTCGCTTGATAGCTTCTGTGTCCCGGCTTGGTGGGTTTATATCCCAGTCGGGGTATGGCTGCCATTGTTTCCACTTTGGGAAATGGAGCCAGTTTAAGTACTAGCCAACCCCTTTGATGGATCTTCTTAGGGTGTACTCATGTGATTGTATCATGGGTCTTGGATGCGATGGATCTTCGCATTTCTCTGGGTCTGCGCAGTCTAGGTTTAGGGTTGAGTCGTATCTTGGACATGTTTCTGAGAGGAACCTCTGAGCTAAGATATGTGCGTTGGATCTGGGCCATGTCATTAGTGTGACCGCTGAGCCTAGATGTGTGCTTGGTATTTGGGCCATGTTACCGGAGTGACCGCTGAGCCTAAATATTTAAGTATATCCTACCTCGTGGTATAGACTCGCGTTACAGTCGACTATTGACGGTGCTAAGAACTTATGCCTGTTTGTAGAAGTATTGGTCTTTCATGTTTGATGATTCTATGAGCTTTAGAAGGTGAGATGCAAGCCGGCTAAGGTTGATAGAGTTTGGATTACTGATGGTTAACTGATTCACATGATTACGTGTTGATTAGGGTTTGAGTGTATCATGGCCATGTTACAGGGTAACCTCTGAGCTAGCATACCAGCTTCCCTACCTCTTGTTATAGTTTATTATCAGATTCACATGATAGCTTTCACATGATAGGTTATATTTTAGTTAATTGTTTCATAACATGAAAAGCATATCATTTATGTTAAGTTTTGTATTTTCCATATACATTACTTTTATGTTATTCATGTTTAATTAAACTCGACATTTCGTGGCTGGGAGAACTCGGAGTTACTCCCCACTGACTGTGGCTTCCGTGTTTATATTTAATGCGGTCGAACAGTTGGTGATGCATATTTGGGGTACATTGACGAGCTAGCGAGCGAAGTATTTACCTTGGACCTATATTCGGTTCTTAGATTGTATATTATTATACACTCTTTTATTTCCGTATTTATACGGGAGATATGTCTCCCGTCTTGTATATTTCTTTTGTATAATATTATTTTCCTTTTGTTATGAACCTTTGTATTTAAGACACCTTCGTTATGTATTCTTATCTTTTATGTATTTAAATATTTTTTTTCTTTCCGCAAATTTGAGGGTGTCACAGTTGGTATCAGAGCTATTTTGCTCCCGACGCACGTTGTGTACCCTTGTATGAATAACTTGACCTTAATAAAATAATAAACCGTGTGATAGAAGGGTAAGATGGGTAGATTAGGATTTATGTTGTAGTCTATTGTTATGCCTAATTGGTTAGATTAACTACTTTTTTTTGTCTCTATGAAGATGGTTTGCCCTCGTGGAAAGAATCATCTTTATGCCAACCGGTCCCTCCTCATAGAGAAGACATTGCCACGGAGCTAGCTTGAGTGGCTGCAATGGCTAGGGAGCAATATTCGCCTTAGGGTGAAATGTGTTACCTAGAAGGAGTATCCTCTACCGACGATTTGAAGAGTTATAAGCCTAATTGAAGTGAATTCCTTCTTCATCTATGAATTCTCTCGTTCTTATAATATTTTGCCCTCTTCCTTCTATCTAGGTGCTTCTTTCTCCTCCAACCTATTTACCTCTTGGAAATTACTCTTAATAGTGCCTCCATTATACCATTGGTATCCTTACCTCCCTCTTGTAACATTTTTTTTGGATGTCATCACCATCGGATTGTGGTATATTATACTTAGTCGGAAGAACTTTGAATCTTGTGGAATATTAGTGTTTGTTAGAATGAACTTGTGATTTGGGGAAAATAGTATAGATCTAATTTCACTCTATGGTGGTGAGATTTATGGTATCTTTGAGAACGGTGTGGGTAGGGTATGTTTAATGATTTTAATGCTAGATACTTGTCATGAATGGTGTGTAAATAGTTCATGATATTCGATGGTGTAAGATCGAATGAGTTGGCTAGGACTTCTTAACTCATTAGTAATTTAGTCTTTTGGATTTAGAAGTTTAGTATTGGTTTGAAGACCATGCTTATGATATGTCTATTTTGGAGTAAATAAGAAGTTTCGAATATGGTAACTAACCATCCTATTAAGCTAGTTCCGTGTTTAGATAATTATGAGGATTTGAGGATAAACTTAGGATGAAATTCTCCTAGTGGTTTAAAATATGAAAGCTCGAAGTTGCAATATCTTTGAGGATCGAAATAAGTTAATAATGAGTTGTGTTATGTTGGAAGTGAGTGATTTTTAATGTACTTGGGAATTTGTTGTCGTTTTAAATGTGGACCCTACGGGAAAGAATCAATACTTTGTGGAATTAGGAATGATGGATACTTGAGGACTATCGAAATAAGCGAACCAACCGATGATTAATAATTTGGAAAAAATAGATAAATCGATTACGGTCGCATTGCCCGATGTTTGGCAAAAGTTAAGTGAATCGAGTTTTGTGTGACTAAATCTCTTTGAGGTTTCGAGATTTAACTTTTGAGGATGAGAAGGTTTATTGTAAATAATTTGGATAATCAATTTTTGGGAATAAGTTGGATTAAAGGATTTCATCGTAAGTTCTTTACTTAGTGGTGGTTAGCGGTCTTGTTCCCTTAATTATAAATATTTTGATGGTGATTTCCAATAATAGTTTCGATGGATTTTAGAAGATTTTAATTGAATTGGAATAATGGGGAATTGCTACTCGATGTGGTATGCTTATGAAATATTTTGGTGGGAATCCGATGATTGAAATGTTGGGGATATATTGCACTCCCTTGAGGACTAGTTTACTTGTACAGTTAGTATTGTCGAGTTACTATCGACATTAGAATTTTCATAGAGGGAGGATAGTATTGGGGTTCACCCTTCGTTCTTCTTTATTTTTTCCTTCTTTCTTTCTTCTTTCTTTCTTTTCGATTTATTCTTTCGAATATTTCGTTCCTTCTATCAATTGTCATCTGGTATAGATAGGATATTAGAAGCTTTAGTTAGAAGTTTTAGGTATAGATAGTAGTGTTATTGCTTTTACTATAGAATTTTTGAATTAAAAGCTTTTAGAAATGTTTTATGATTTCAAGTATTTTACCGTCAAGGAGTGTTGAGACTTGTTATTGGAGACGTTCGCTAACTAGTTTTCTCATTTATTGATGCGAAAATGTATCTTTTAAGTCTTTGATTTGGACGACGAGGTTTTTGACGGCCGACGAGAACCTTCCGTTCCAGTGATAAGACCTTGTCATTTTATTACGAATATATTTTTAACAGTTTGAAATAGACCTACATATATGTTACGTTCCTTCTTCTAAGTTTCGAGGACGAAACTTTTTAAAAGGAGGGGTGATTGTAACAACCCGAAAAGTACCCAATTTTTCTAGTAAAAATATTTACTAACAGTTTTCAGTAGAACTTAAGTTTT
>JAIUZE010022559.1:0-19631 GCA_022085475.1 Heliosperma pusillum | reverse complement strand
GCTATGGAAGTCCAAGTATGGCTGAGGATTTTAGTGGAGTTGTATTTCTATCTGAGTCAGCAATGGTCAAGGAGTGTAGGGAGGAGCAACCTATAGTAATGCTGCTATCAAAGGAAGTTCAGGAAGAAGAGTCTAAGGTGATCCCTGCAGATGTTAAGCCCCTCATTGATCAGTTCAAGGAAGTGTTTCTAGAGGAACTTCCTGATGGCTTACCCCCTTTGAGAGGGATTGAACACCAAATAGACCTTGTGCCAGGATCTGTACTACCTAATAGACCAGCCTACAGATGTGATCCTAAGGCTACACAAGAGTTACAAAAGCAAGTTGGAGAGTTAATGAGTAAAGGGTTTGTAAGGGAGTCATTAAGCCCTTGTGCTGTGCCTGCATTGTTGGTTCCTAAGAAGGATGGGACTTGGAGGATGTGCATAGATAGCAGGGCTATCAACAACATCACAGTCAAGTATAGGTTCCCTATAACTAGGCTTGATGACATGTTGGATGAGCTAAGTGGCTCAAGGTTCTTTTCTAAGATTGACTTGAGGCAAGGTTACCATCAATTGAGGATCAGGGAAGGAGATGAGTGGAAGACAGCCTTCAAAACAAAGCATGGCCTTTATGAGTGGCTTGTCATGCCCTTTGGCCTGTCAAATGCCCCAAGTACCTTCATGAGGTTGTTGACAGAAGTGCTTAGGCCTTGCCTAGGGAGATTTTTGGTGGTATACTTTGATGATATCCTCATCTACAACAAGAGCAAGGATGATCATTTGAGGCATCTTAAGGCTGTGTTTGAAATACTTAAGGAGAGCAAGCTCTTTGGGAAGCTTGAGAAATGCACCTTCTTGACTGAGGAAGTCAAGTTTCTAGGATATGTGGTATCTGGTAGAGGCATTTCAGTTGATCAAGACAAGATCATTGCAGTCCAGTCTTGGCCTATCCCTAGGAGTATTACAGAAGTAAGGGGATTCCATGGCTTAGCATCCTTCTACAGAAGATTCATTAAGGATTTTAGCACCATTGCAGTACCTCTCACTGAGTGCATGAAGAAGGGAGAGTTCACTTGGACTGAGAATGCCATACAGGCTTTCATACACATGAAGTAGCTTCTGTGCAGTGCACCTATCCTCAGGTTGCTAAACTTTGATTGCCTATTTGAGGTTGAATGTGATGCAAGTGGAGTGGGAATTGGAGCTGTCCTCATCCAAGAGAAGAAACCTGTAGCCTACTTTAGTGAAAAGCTAAGTGGTGCCAAGCTAAACTATTCTACATATGATAAAGAGTTCTATGCTCTTATCAGAGCTCTGAGGCATTGGAGTCATTACCTGAAGCCCAAACCTTTTGTCTTACACTCTGATCATGAGGCCTTGAAGTACATAGGGGGCCAGCATAAGCTCAGTCACAGACATGCTAAGTGGGTGGAGTTCCTTCAATCATTCACCTTTTCTAGCAAGTACAAAGAGGGCAAACAAAATGTGGTAGCTGATGCATTGTCTAGAAGGTACACTCTGCTATCAACTATGGAGCAAAGGGTTCTTGGTTTTGAGTTCATGAAGGATATGTATCAAGAAGATCCAGACTTTGCAGAGGATTGGTTGGCACAGAAAGAGGGAACAAGAACCATTGATTCACCCTACACTTTGCAAAATGGATTCTTATTTAAAGGAAACAAGCTGTGTGTTCCCAGAGGATCTTATAGGAATCTATTGATTAAGGAGGTACATGGAAGTGGCCTTGGAGGACACTTTGGGGTTCAGAAAACTGTGGACATACTACAAGATCAATTCCACTGGCCTAAGATGATGGGAGAAGTTCAAATAGTGCTCAGAAGGTGTGGAGTTTGTCAAAAGGCCAAGAGTTCTTTCCAAGCAGGACCTTACACTCCCCTACCAGTCCCATGTAGGCCTTGGGAGGATGTTAGTATGGATTTCATAATGGCATTGCCTAGGACAGCAAGAGGGAAGGATTCTATCATGGTGGTTGTGGATAGGTTCAGTAAGATGGCACATTTCATTGCATGCAAGAAGACTGAGGATGCTGTGAGTGTAGCAGAGCTATACCTTGATGAGGTGGTGAGGTTACATGGAGTTCCAAGGACCATTGTGTCTGACAGAGACACAAAGTTTATGAGCCATTTCTGGAGGACATTGTGGAAACTGCTTAACACTAGGTTATTGTTTAGTACCTCCCATCACCCTCAAACTGATGGCCAAACTGAGGTGACTAACAAGACCTTGGGAAGAATCTTGAGGTGTATAGTCAGCAAATCTCTCAAGGATTGGGACTTGAAGTTGGCTCAAGCAGAGTTCTCTTTCAATAGAGCTCCATCAGCAGCCACAGGCCACTCCCCCTTTGAAGTGGTCTATGGTACTAACCCCTTAATGCCTTTGAGTTTGTCTAATGTGTGCAGGTCAGAGGTCCACTATGATGCCAAGAAGAGGGTGGAACAAATGCTAAAACTCCATGAATCAGTCAGAAAGCAAATTGAGAGAGCCAATGATCTATACAAAAAGAATGCCAAGGTTCCTAAGACCAAGAAAGACTTTGCACCAGGAGACCTAGTATGGATCAACCTAAGGAAAGAAAGGTTCCCTTCCAAGAGAAAGAACAAGCTAGAGCCCAGGGCAGATGGTCCTTTTCAAGTCACAGAGAAGATAGGTCCAAATGCCTACAAAATTGATCTACCAGGAGAGTATGCAGTCCATGGAACATTCAATGTGGGGGATCTCAGTCCCTTCTATGAAGACTCTGAGGGGGAGGAAGACACAGGCTTGAGGTCAAGCCCTTTTCAACCTGGGGAGGCTGCAGCAGGAGCTCACCCAAAGGGTCTTGATGATCAAACCACATACAAGACAAGCTTGACCCCTCAGATGGAAGCTCGAGTTACAAGGTCTAAACAACAAGTTATGACAAGTCAAGAACAACCCAAGCCAAGCCACCCCAATGAAGAAGACAGTCCAAGACTCAACAACCCATGCCAAACCCCAATACAACCCACATTACCCACACAAGACAGACAAAAAAACCTTCAGGCACAGACAGACCAATTCACAAACCCTGTATCTAGGAGGTACACCAGAGCATCCCAACCACCCCCACCATGGCCTACCATCAAGCCAACCCATTAAGCTACAAGTTTGCCCAGGACAAACCCTTTTGAAGTCTAGTAAAAATTCAGGAAACAGACACCCCAAGTTAGAGTCCAGCAAACAACAAAAAAACAGAGAAGGTACATGTCAGATTGTGGCTTCCTTTTGTTTAAGTCAACTTGTCATCGTCCAAGGCAGGTCTTATCTAAGTTATAATAAGAATAGAGAGTCCCAAGGAGCAGCAACACACCCAGGCAAGGCAGCAAGACAACAAGAGCAACAGATTTCCATTTCAGGAAAAATCCAAAACTGCTTTATTTGCTTTTGTTCAGTCTGTTTTCTTTTGTGTCTTGTGTCTGTTCTTATTAGTTGTTGAGCTCGTCCTATTGTGAGGCTCTTAATTAGTGTCAGTAGAAGTAGTTTAGATCCTAAGCTAGCCCTTGGATGATCTTTACATCCAATGGCTCACAAGATATCAACCTATCTATATAAAGGGGTCTTGTATGACTGTTGTAGGCAGACTTTTATGAATGAATGAATTAAACTTTGAGAAATCACTCAATGTTATCAAACTTGTGCTAAGAGCTGTAGTTTGAAGCAAGCCTGATACATCTCCAAGGTGTTTGATCAGTGCCTTGTATTGTGAGTCAAGTTATACCTGTGCTTTGCTGTGGTTAACTTACTTGCTGTTGAGTTTAGTTTAGAGTGTTTGTGCTTTGCTCTAATACTTGAAAACTATCTCTAAATCCAGTCTTTGAGTCCTTTTCTCTTGTGCCTTGCTGTAGAGGATTGTCTCTAAGTCATATCCCCTGAGTCTTTCAGTTAGACAACTCAATATCCCTAAAACAATATCCCTATTCACTTGTTTTGTTCTCAGTTTGAATCAAGTTCATCAAGCTTACTTAAAACTTGTGAACCTTAGTAGTTTACACTCCAGCTCTTGTATTTGCATTTGAAGGAGGATTGAATCTCCTCTTGTTGGCATAAGAGTTGGAGCAAGACGAAGTAAACGATCTCTTCCTATAGACATTTGGCCTAGGAGTGAAAGAAGGAGAGGGATTATTCATCATAGCTTCATCCCTAATGGCCTTCATGGAATTCTCGGCCCATAAAGCATCATCATATAAATCCCCAAAGGAAGTAGTGTTCCTCCTCACTTTACTTTGAAGTAAAGCACTAAGCTTGTTGCGGTAGTAGAAAGCTCGATCCTCGTCATCTTTGATAAGCCTCAGAGCAAAATGAGCAAGCTTGTTGAACTCCGTAGTGAAGTCTTCTGCCGACAAGTTACCTTGCTTGAAGTCAATAAATTCCTTGAGCGTTTGTTCCTTTAGCTCCTTGGGATAAAATTGACCTTCAACTAGAGCTTTGAAACAAGCCCAATTGAAATCATCTTCAAGAGTAGCGGTGGCGCTAGTAATCGCCCACCAATTATCTACTTCCCTTACAAGGAAGTGCTTTGCGATCCTCACCTTGTCCTCTTCACGGACTTGGTATAGATCAAATTGATTCTCCATTTGTCGGAAACATTCCGATAGCTCGGTAGGGTCCGGCTCTCCACCGTAAGGTATAATCTTACTCCTAGCTATCTGGGTTGCCACCCAAGCGTAGCCTCCTTGGTGGCTATCCTCTTCGAGGGGGAACTTGGTTGGCTAGAGAAATACCCGCATCTTGTTGATTCTTCAACACGTGCGTAAGAGCTTCTAGCATAACATTCTCTACTACTCGAGGTCTAACCATCTTCATAAGAAATAAAAACAAATTAAGTTAATCCTATCAATTAGCATAAACAAATAGACTACCAAGTAAAGTCCTTAAGTTCTACCCATCTCTCATTTATTATTTCAAGGTCAAGTAGTTTAAGTTTAGGGTTCACATGTGTGCGTCGGGAGCGATAAAGCTCTGATACCAACTGTGACAACCCTCGCGAATGCGGAAATAAAACATAACAAGCATGTGAATTATAAAGCGGAAAATACGGTGTTTTTAAAACTTTTTACATGCAAGATAGAAATACGAGGAATGTCAATAATTACAAACCAAATATAAAATACTGCAAGAGACGTAGTCTCTCAAAATGTGATCAAAAGCCAAAGTTATTTAACAACTAGCTAAGAAACGTCTAGAGGTGAATCATCCAGGTCAACGCCCGCTAGCTCACGCCCGAACCCAAAATACCACAGTCAAAAAGCCATCCAATCAAGCAACCTGTTCATCCATGAAAAACGTGAATGCCACAATCAGTGGGGAGTAACTCTGGGTTCTCCCAGCCATATCACATTAAACGTACATAAACGGAAATACAAAAGTAGAAGCATGCATATATAGATATACATGTGAAATACGAGAAAGGATAAATAGGCATTTCAATATATAATATCGAATACATGAAGTACAAATCCGTAACCATCTCGCTATAGATAGACTCGGGGAAGACACTCTTAGGCAACCATACACTCTCACTAGGGCTTACATCTTACCGTTAGCGGCATAAGTTTGATAAGATTGAGACTCGACAAACAAACCATGCCAAGTCATCCAATGATCACGAATAATCAATCATGTAATCACCCATCCAAACATACCAATACGTTGACGACATCTCTCACGGTAAATGCCACGCACTAGCACCGTGTACATGGCAAGTATGATTAAAACGCATCCACGGGATACAACATTTCCCTGAACGCATACACGATGCTACATTTCGTATATAGAGACTAATTTCCTCCCGGTAGGACGACGATAATAAGACGGTCCTAGTCTAAACCTGGCCAGACTCTCGGAATAACGTTTTCCAATTCGACATGCGATAAACATTTTGCATCAAAGCCTCGGTCAATCATAGACGCCGAGTACCCCAAATTCGGTCGACATTCACGAAAGAGGCGGAAAAGAGCATAAGCCTCATAACAAGCGGTACGCTACATGCAGTTGACACAACCTCGCAAGTATCCAACATTTGATGGCCGGGTCGATCAACGCAAAGCGTTCGCCTCCCAACAACGTCATCATATGCCCACTAACACATGCAATTAAGCAGTCAGGATACACTCCCCGTTCCGACATTCCAGCCTTACGAACGTTGAGGTAGCCAAGGGAATGAGAGTACAACGCACATAGGAAATTAGTGCTCAAACCGTAACATTTGTAAAACCGACTCAAAGTGGAACATATCAAAAACCGTCACAAAACATGCGATACAAGCGATAGGATCATCAGATATTCGAAACATTAATATTCAAAGTCCAACCCGAAAGTCAACAAAAGTCAAAGTCAAACCCGAGACCCGTGACCCAAACCCGACAACTTGGAGTGGGCTACAAACAAATCATCAATTCAAGAAAACTAAGTCCAAAGGGTCAAGAAAAGTCAAGGCGGGAATAAAATTCAAAGGTTCAACTTTGGGGAAAACTGGCAGCAAGAAACGCTGCCAGCGCCAGGCAACGCTGCCAGCGTCCTGGTCTCAGGCACGCGATCCTCATTTCTTTCAACTTGTCAAAAACATTCAACAATCATCATTTATCAACACAAACCATCAATTCTCATATCAATTAACAACTAACAACAACCATCATCAATAACACAATTCCTATGATTACTAACCTTATTCTCAATACGATTTCTAACATAGAAAACACATTAAAACTTGTAAATGATATCGAGTAACCCTTCACCGTTACCTTTTCGCGTCTTCAATCCGCGTCAATGTCCTCTTCTATCAAGAAGTAACCTTTGAGAAAGACGGATAAATTGAAAAGCGAGAAAGACGGTAATTTTATTACCAATACGGATAGAGGACGATGAGAGGGAAGGAATAAGATGAACTTGAGTGAATTTGAGCGAGGAATGAATGAGGAGTGACGATTCTAAGTTTGATCAAATATGGAGGCTAGGGATTTGGGGTTTACTTGGTGAGGAAGAAGAAGATTGAATGTGAGGGAGTTAGGGTTGTGAGGGAGTATATGAAGGAGTAAGTGGAAAATATGAGAAAAAGCCCAAAAATGTCTTAAGACGTTACTTACTCGGAATCTCGCGTAAAGTCCAAATACGAACTCGGAAATTCTAAATTAGACACGGAAAATTTAATTCTAAACTAAAACTAAATTTCGCTGAAAAGTATCCGTAAAATATTTGTACTATAAAAATAGGGTACATTTGCGGGTGTTACATAATCACCCTATAATACGGTTTATATCATATATAACCCGGTTTTACAGAAATGCGTGATAATAACATTTTAAAATCACCAAACAACACTTAAATCATATTTAAGTCCAAGTTAATTATCCCAACTGATTTAGGACTCAAAAATTAGTCATCACTCAATTTTTGACAGTAATTCAACTTGTTGTCATATAATTGCTCAAAATTAGACTTAAAAATCATATTTTAATCATATAAATCCAAATTTAATTACAATAATTTCAAATTTCAAATTTCAAATTTTTTTACATTCTGGAACAATTCCATGACACTCATAATTTCAAAAATCAAGGTTAAAAATTTCGAATCGATTTTGAGAAAAAGTGGTTGCGCTTTATCGGTTTTATCAAATAAAATACATAAAGCATGCGAAAATTAACCATGAATAGTTTTCTAATGACATGAAATTTATTTTAGCTATAGTTGCTAAATAAGTCATTATTTATGCCATTTTTACATTAAAAGTTCATAAATCATGCTAGACAAAACACATCAGTCTGAAATTTTCCTGTCTGTCAGGAAAACGTGCATGTGACAACATAATAAAATTTCATATTCAGATTCAAAGAGGAACTAGTTTTAACCATTAGACCTTCATTTAATTCATTTTATCATATAAAAATCATAAATCATGAGAAATAAATCCAGTTCACACGAAATTTTACATATAGTAAGTAAAATGCATGTGTGATATTGTGAAAATATTTCAAGGTTAGAAGATAAGTATAACTATTTTTAGCATTTTAAAAATCATTTTACTCATTAAAATGTAATAAAATTACTAAAAATCATATTTTAGCAATATATATATATATGTTGGAGTAAATGTCCTCAACAATAGTGCGATCACATAATTATATCTCAATAATAAGAATACAAAGGGATGATGAATATTATAGTCAACTGGTCAACATAAATCGGTAATGATTGGCTCAATTGAGTTTGACGTTACTGTCGTATGACGGTGGTGATCAGTTGATCCCTTGAGGTCACACCTAAAGGACAATCCCCTAATCATGTACATTAGTTAATTGTATAGCGATATAGATTAATTAATCCCTTAAATTGAACCAAGTTTAAATTATAAGTGAGAAATATATCTTATTATAATATGATTAAATAAGATTCATTTTGGTAATTTAATTATTATATTACTAAGAATGCATTATGTTTATGAAACATTTGAGATAAGTGAAATTGGTCGATTATAATTACAAACTGTTGTAGATTATATTAACCAAATATGAGATGACCCATTTTATTTACATGTAATTATTAAATGTGACTTAAAATGTTAAGTCTAATTTATTTATTATGAAATTGCATTTAAATTGGTTAAATGCACATTATAAGCTAAAATTACATGTTTCATGTCACATGTCGCACTTGTGACAAATGACAAAATGCAAAAATAAAATGGACACCCATTTTATATGGGTGCTCCGATTTTGGGGTGTTAGTGGGTAGGATTTTAGTTTGTAATTTTGTTCTAATTGAGAATTAGACCAAATCATTACTACATTTACCCATACACTCAACCTTTCTTGTTAAGAACAAAATGAAAGTGACCACACGCCCCACCATGGGGCATGTGGCCGGTTCATGTGAAGAGTGAAGAGGACAATTTCCTCTTATTTATTCACACTCCATCTCATTATAATTAACTCATGCAAAAATTGCTTATCTCTCTACATTTTTCCTCCAACTTCTCACTAAAACTTAAGAAGTTCTATAACTTGAAGTTCATATTTTCTAGTAACATTACTAGTGTAGTAATAAGAGGTTATTAGATTATTTTAAGGGAGACTACTATTATATACTACCTCCATTCAACTTCACATGGTATGTATCTTTTTGTACACTATTCACAAGTGAGCATTCAACTCCAATTTTCTCTCGATATATAAGTGAAAATATATTCAAGTGGGCTCTTGTTTGATTCGTCTTTAGGAGTACATTAAAAATATCTAACTTTTATAATTTTTTCAAATACGTAGCTAAAGTTATTTACAATGCAAAACATGCGTTGACAAATGTGATAAAGCAATAGTGTAGTGTGGAGTTGAATGGAGGGAGTACTAGTGTAGTAATTTAGTAGAGATTAAGGGGTTGTCTTGGGTGCTACTAATTGGAGAGTTTCTACTTTGAAACTTGGAAGATCATCCTCATATTAATAGCTCAAGAACAATATTTGAAAGGAGTTCAAATATTGTACCCATATTTTCATAATCAATGTAAGGAATTGTTTCTTCTAATTCTTTTGTTATGCATGCATAAAATTTATTTAGTTTAAGAGTAAACTAATTGTAAAATGATATTAGAAGTGTCTAATATCGAGTTTGAGAAACTAACAAGCGGTATCAAGAGCCAAGGTTGTTGCATGCATAATCGATTTTTAGTTTTTTCGAGTTATGGTAACTTAAAGAAAACTAGTAATTTGTGTTTTATAAGATAAAAATACAAAGTTATTTGCATGTCAATATATTCTGGTCCTAATCTGATTTTAGGTCATTTTGATGATTTATGGAAATTTATAGTGCTCAAATATGATTTTTAGTATTTTTATTACATTTTTATGAGTAAAATGATGTTTAAAATGATAAAAATAGTTAGACTTATCTTATGACCTTGAAATTTTTACTCAATATCACACATGAATTTTACTTACTGTATGTAAAATTTCGTGTGAATTGGACTTATTTCGTGTGATTTATGATTTTTATATGATAAAATGAAATAAATAAAGGTCAAATGGTCAAAAATACTTCCGCTTTGAATCTGATGATGCAATTTTAGTATGTTGTCACGTGCATGTTTTCTTGTCAGACTGGAAATGTTCAGACTGATGGGATTTGTCTAGCATGATTTATGAATTTTTAATATAAAAATGACATAAATAGTGAATTATTTAGCAAATATAGCTAAAATAAATTTCATGTCATAAGAAAATTGTTCCTGGTTGAATAAATGTCCCACATTTCAGATCTTAAGTTGAAAATTTAATATGATTAAATTTTTGCATGCTTTATGTATTTTATTTGATAAAACCGATAAAGCGCAACCATTTTTCTCAAAACCGATTCAAATTTTTAAACCATGATTTTTGACATTTTGAGTGTCATGGAAATGTTCCAGAATGTTCAAGAATTTTAAATTCAAAATTTTAAATTATTGTAATTAAATTTGAATTTATTTGATTAAAATATGATTTTAAAAGTCTAATTATGAGCAATTAAATAACAACAAGTTGAATTATTGTCAAAAATTGAGTAATGACTAATTTTTGAGGCCTAACTGAGTTGGGATAATTAACTTGGACTTTAATATGATTTAAGTATTGTTTGGTGATTTTAAAGTGTTATTATCACGCATTTCCGTAAAACCGGGTTATATTCGATATAAACCGTTAAATAGAGCGATTTGGCATTTATCATGAGCATGTTTTATACATATTATAATGCTGCATTTTATTTATGAATGTCATATTTTCAATTTATGAATGTCATATTTTGGTTTATGTAATTTGGAATTATGTAATTTTTCCTTGTATGGCCTTAGTTTTAATCGATATTGCCCGAAAGGTAAGGGAATATTGATTCGGTTGTAATTTAATGTGATCTCGTATCACTTTTATTGTATTATTTTATTTTACAAATGTATCATAGGAAATTATTGTAATTTTATTATATATTTTGTAACTAATTGTAAAACCGGAGTTTCCCAAAGACGGTGCCATTCGGAAAGGAGTTCCAAGAGAGAGACGGTGACCTTGGGAGGCGTGCTTATGAAGTTCAAGGGACCAAAGGAGTTGGTTTCCGAACTTGTAATAGATTATATGATTTTCTATTCTAGGAAAGGCCCTACTAGGAGTTTTATTTTATGCTTGCATTTTACTTAATATGTTTGCATGCATTGCCAAATCGCCATAACATGACATGCATATTTTATCGAGTATTCCACCGTGTCAATTAAAATTATCATTAATTCTTCGATTTAGTTCACTTAAACGAGATAGATGATAAATTGTCAAGACCTCTCATTATAAATAATTGAGATCAAGCCTTACCAAATATAGAACCCATGAATCCCAATTTCGCAAGGAAGTAGGCTCGGCTCACCGGGGTGCTAAACTTGTTACGTTGGGTAAGTGGGGTAAGAAATGTTATTATTTCGAAATTTGGATTGAGCTCAACGGAAGTATTCGCGACCGTAGACGCATGTGTTCCGGGCTTAAGATAAATATTAAAGTAATATTGTCGACCGAGAGTTCTAATGTAGAATCGATTAAAGAGTTAATCCACCGAATTATGTTAATGAGGGATGAATCGGCTTACCGTGCCCAAGTTGATATGAATTTGGATCTTGGAATCATTTATAATAGTTGGGTAGAGGTCACTATTTAAATGTTGAAACTTGTTTAAAATGTTTACAATTATTTAAAATGATAAATGTTAACATTTCCTTTATGTATTTAAAATTTGTAGTCATATTTGTTTATTCGCAATGGCAAATGCTAATTCATCCACCACCACCTATGCTCCAATTCTCACGAATGTCTCATGGCTTCATCCTTTATGGATCGATGCAAGTTAGAAAAGAATGGCGCTAATTTTACCAATTGGGATATGCAACTCCGCTTGGCCACGGCGGGTGACGACAGGTTTCGTTACCTTGCCAAGGCCTCTCCCACCGCACCTAATGAAAGGTCAACCGCCACGGAAGGCGAGCCTATGAGGCTAGCCACAAGAGTCTGCCGCGATCAAAAACGTTTTGATCTTCTCGTTGGAGGCCGATCTCCAAAAGAGTGTCATAAGATGAGCACGGCCTGTGAGAACTATGCCAAGCTTGTGACTATGTTTTTCACAAAGCTCCTGGGATCTTACAGTTTGAGACGGCTTCCACATTATTCAACATGAACCTATAAGAGGACCTTAAGTTAGCCCTCATATACTTAAAGTGATTGAGCATGTTGAGACTCTAAAATTGCAAGGGGTGACCATTCCCAAACAACTCGTTATCGACCGAGTTTTACATTCCTTGGAGAAAATCAAAGCATATGTGAAGTTTAGGTTAAACTACAATATGCATAACATGAAAAACCTCTCTTCATGAATTGCACAAGCTACTCGTGCAAGCCGAGAGAGACATGGGCTATATGTTAGCACTTCCAAGGATGTGCTCCATATTAATATAAGGAGCAAGGGGAAGTTCAAGTAAAGTGGTAGTAAAGGGAAGAAGCCCTTCACCTTCAAGGGAAAGGGGTAAAGCTATTAAGAATAGCTCTCCCATGCCCAAGAAGGGTGCCTCCAATAAGGAAAAAAAAATGCCATTATTGTAATGACGTAGGGCATTGAAAGAGGAATTGCTATAAGTATCTTGGAGATCTTAAAACTGGAAAGGTTGTTCCAGTAGGTAAATATTTATCCCTATCGTTTATGTTATGATCTCAACTTTGGTATATAGATACGAGTTGTGATTCTTATCCTATTTAGTTGTAATTAGGGCATCCTAGCAAGGATAAAGGCAAGGACAAGCAAGCCTAAGAAGGCTTTTCAAGGGAAGCTAAGGTAGCTACCCATGATTGAAGACCTATGGAAGCTTGGTCTCATTTTGAATTGTCAAAATTTTGGGATGTATTTCGAGACATTGTTTTTAGAACTTTTATAATTTCCTTGTTTGACATGGAAATTTGTTTAATTCCTTTTATTGACATTGGTTGTAATTTGATTTTTTGATATTTGTCTCACAAATACTTATTGATCATATGGTTAATTATCTTGTATAATTAAGTGTTAATTTGATCATATAACAATTATATGACTTAATTAAATAAATAATATGTACTTAACATTTTAAGTAATATTTTACCATTATATTAAAAAAAAATGGGTCCCACAATGCTTGGTTAATTTATTTTACAACTCCTTGTAAATATAATTAACTAATTACCTCTATTCAAAAACCTTAACTAATTTAGTAATTAACGATTAATTACTAGTTAAATATTATTTAATGTATTAAATAAGATAATATAATTTATTCGTAATTATCGCATAATGAAAATAAGCTTAACGAATTTGAGTTCGTAACTCAATTTCTAACAATTAACTCTCGTACATATCGAATATATGTAATGTACTAATTAACTGTATCGTATACAAATAATTAGTTACTATTTGGATTTCATCTTTTAGGTGTGACCGAAAGGGATCAGTTGATCACCGCCGTCAAACGACAATAACGTCAAACTCTAGTCAGCCAACCGTTATTGATTTACGTTAATCAACTGACTAATCATATATATAGTCAATAAATATCCCAATTACATTCCTTGATAAGATTTATTATGTGGCGCACTATTGTGGAGGACACCTACTCCAACACATATATGATAATCACATTTATCGTTTGAGTTTCTAAAACTCGTTTTTGTGCTTTGTTATATCCAAATGGGTTGTAGAGACAACTATTGAACCCCATTAAAGTGGACTGGATTAACATAGCATTGGCCCCTAGTTGCTTATATGAGATGACGTCACCAAGTGACTAGAATGTGATGCGATCGATGGCAAGTTCAAGTGCCATAGGGTCATAAGGGATGACCAGTCTATGACATGGGCAGACTGTAAGGGACAATCTGTCGGGCAGTGACCGCTTATAGAATTCTGGCAATTCTTGTAGTCTGGTCGTGGCAAGAGCTATTAGTATTCTTTTTAAGTCAATTCTTCGACTAAATATTGTTCGCCTAAGGTGGCACAGTTTCAGAGTGACTTTGATTTATGCTCTACGACCTTCGTAACTAGGGTCAAATGGGCATCTTTTGGGTCATGATGAGTTGTGGCTATGCAAAGGGAATAGTGCGATAGGAATTGTCCACCCCTTGTCAGGGTTGTTTTAAATCTCAAGGCCACTCGAGGAGGAGTAAGCTGAAAATGCGTGGCCACGCTCGGAAGGTATCTATGGGAGATAATTCCGGTCAGACAGTTACTCTCCAGATCGAGGAAACCACTCTTGATATGATCAAATGCAAGTACGACCTGCAAGACACCTTGCATTAAGTGGGAGATATTGTAATAGGACAAGAGAATTGGTGACGCACACTTGTCTTGGACAAGTGAGAGATTGTTGGAGTAAATGTCCTCAACAATAGTGCGATCACATAACTAAATCTCAATAATAAGAATACAAAGGAATGATGAATATTATAGTCAACTGGACAACATAAATCGGTAATGATTGGCTCAATTGAGTTTGACGTTACTGTCGTATGACGGTGGTGATCAGTTGATCCCTTGAGGTCACACCTAAAGGACAATCCCCTAATCATGTACATTAGTTAATTGTATAGCGATACAGATTAATTAATCCCTTAAATTGAACCAAGTTTAAATTGTAAGAGAGAAATATATCTTATTATAATATGATTAAATAAGATTTATTTTGGTAATTTAATTGTTATATTACTAAGAATGCATTATGTTTATGAAACATTTGAGATAAGTGAAATTGGTCGATTATAATTACAAACTGTTGTAGATTATATTAACCAAATATGAGATGACCCATTTTATTTACATGTAATTATTAAATGTGACTTAAAATGTTAAGTCTAACTTATTTGTTATGAAATTGCATTTAAATTGGTTAAATGCACATTATAAGCTAAAATTACATGTTTCATGTCACATGTCACACTTGTGACAAATGACAAAATGCAAAAATAAAATGGACACCCATTTTATATGGGTGCACCGGTTTTGGGGTGTTAGTGGGTAGGATTTTAGTTTGTAATTTTGTTCTAATTGAGAGTTAGACCAAATCATTACTACATTTACCCATACACTCAACCTTTCTTGTTAAGAACAAAATGAAAGTGACCACACACCCCACCATGGGGCATGTGGCCGGTACATGTGAAGAGTGAAGAGGACAATTTCCTCTTATTTATTCACACTCCATCTCATTATAATTAACTCATGCAAAAATTGCTTATCTCTCTACATTTTTCCTCCAACTTCTCACTAAAACTTAAGAAGTTCTATAACTTGAAGTTCATATTTTCTAGTAACATTACTAGTGTAGTAATAAGAGGTTATTAGATTATTTTAAGGGAGACTACTATTATATACTAGTGTAGTGCTACTAATTGGAGAGTTTCTACTTTGAAACTTGGAAGATCATCCTCATATTAATAGCTCAAGAACAATATTTGAAAGGAGTTCAAATATTGTGCCCATATTTTCATAATCAACGTAAGGAAATTGTTTCTTCTAATTCTTTTGTTATGCATGCATAAGATTTTTTTAGTTTAAGAGTAAACTAATAGTAAAATGATATTAGAAGTGTCAAAATGACCTAATGTAACACCCGGAAATGTACCCTATTTTTATAATGAAAATATTTTACGAATACTTTTCAGTGAATTTAAGTTTTAATTTAGAATTTATTATTTCGAGTCGAATTTAGAATTTCCGAGTTCGTATTTGGAATTTCCGCGAGATTCCATGAGAATCCCGACTTAAGGCGAGTTTGACTTTCCTTGACGTTTTCCTTTATATTCCACTCATACTCCTCCCTTAACCTATTTTCACTCAAACACAAACCAAATTACTTCTTCCTTAAGAAACCCTTGCCTCCAATTTTGATCCATCTTTGAATCATCGTATCTTCCTCGTTTCTTGTTGAAATTCCCATAAGTTTGTCTCATTCTTCCCCTCTTACCTTCCTCTATCCGTATTGATAATAAAATTACCGTCTTTCTCGTTTTTCAAACTTTCCGTCTTTCTCAAGATGAATTTTATTAATCTTTTATGATCTATTTGTAGGTGGTGACCTCCAAGATCCCGACAAAGACTATTTCCTTATTGAAGAGGAGCTTGACGAGTAGTGAAGACGCATAAAGGTAACGGTGAAGGGTTACTCGATATCATTTACGTGTTTTATGTGATTTCTAGGTTAGAAACCGTATTTAGATTATGGTTAGTAAACTTATGACTTGTATTATTGTTGATGGATGTTGTTTGTTGAGTATTCATATAAGAATTGATGAATTGAATGTTAGTCGATAATTATCAAATGTTGATCTTGGTTGAAATTGGCATTTTTCGTGTACTAGGGACCCCAGCCGGTCGACCGGCAGCCGGTCAGACCACCGGCTTGAGCAGTGGCTGTATATTGTGACACTTTTACGTGATTTTGAAATAAGGCATTGGTCTCCGCCGGTCGACCGGCAGCCGGTCAGACCACCGGCTGAGATACCCCTTTCTTCCCTTTGTTTTTCAAATAACCCTTTGGTCCCAGCCGGGTGACCGGCAGCCGGTCACCGGCTGGGACATACTGATGTTTCAGGTTGGTTTTCACATGAGGTTTGGCCTTAGCCGGTAGACCGGCAGCCGGTCAGCCTGAACGGCTGGCACCTGCTGAATGTTGTTTGTATTTCTTGTTTACGGTTTTCATTTATAATAATTCCGATCGTTCATTTATCGTATAATTTTACGTAGTGACTTATAATATTAATGTTTTGAATATATGATATTTCATTCGCTTGTATCACATGTTTTGTGACGGTTTTTGCTATGTCCCACTTTGAGTCGGTTTGTACAAATGATACGGTTTGACCACTATTTTGTCTTGTGCTTTGTTCTCTCATTCCCTTGGCTACCTTCACGTTTGTAAGGCTGGAATGTCGGAACGGGGAGGTATCCTACTGCTTAAATGCATGTGTTAGTGGGCATACGACGACGTTGTTGGGAGTTGAACGCTATGCGTTGATCGACCCGGCCGTCAAATGTTGTGTACTTGCGAGGTGGTGTTATTTGCATGTAGCGTACCGCTTGTTATGAGGCTTGTGCTCTTTTCCGCGTCTTTCGTGAATTGATCTACCGAGAATGTGGGTACTCGGCGTCTATGATTGACCGAGTCTTGGATGCAAAACGTGATCGCATGTCGAATCGGAAAATGTGATTCCGAGAATCTGGCCAGGTTTAGATTAGGAGCCTTATCGTTCCTACCAGGAGGAAATTAGTCTACATATACGAAATACGATCGTGTATGCGTTCAGGGAAATGTGATCTCGTGGATGCCTTTTAATCATACTTGCCATGTACACGGTGCTAGTGCGTTTCATTTACCGTGAGAGATGTCGTCTTGTGTCGTTGTCTTTGAATGCGTGATTTCATGATTGTATTCATGGTCATTGCATGACTTGGCATCGTCAATGTATTGGTTCGTGAATGGATGATAATATGATGGATTTATTGTGATCATCGCATACTTGGCATGGTTGTTTGTCGAGTCTCAATCTTATCAAACTTATACCGCTAACGGTGAGATGTAAGACCTAGTGAGCGTATTCGGTTGCCTAAGAGTGTCTTCCTCGAGTCTTTGAATAGCATGATGGATTTGGATTTGATTTCCATATAATCTTATCATTATATATTGGATTGCCTATCTATTCTTATCGTATCTCACATGTATATCTCTATATGCATGATTTTACTTTTGTATTTCCTTTGATGTACGTTTAATGTGATATGGCTGGGAGAACCCGGAGTTACTCCCCACTGATTGTGGCGTTCATGTTTTTCATGAATGAACAGGTTGCTTGCATGGATGGCTTTTTGCTTTGACTATTTTGGGTTCGGGTGTGAGCTAGCGGGCGTTGTCCCTGGAAGTTTCACCACTAGACGATTTAGCTAGTTTTGTTAAACACTTGTTCTTTGCTAACATTTTGAGAGACCCCGTCTCTTTGTTATTTTTCGTACTTAGTTTGTAATATTTTGACACTTCTCGTTTTATCTATCTTGCATGTATAAAAGTTTTTAAAATACCGTATTTCCGCATACTATTTCACATGCTTGTATGTTTTATATTTCCGCATTCGCGAGGGTTGTCACAGTTGGTATCAGAGCTTTTTATCGCTCCCGACGCACACACGTGAACCCTGACTTAAACAACTTGACCTTAAAATAATAAATGAGAGTTGGGTAGAAGTTAAGGACTTTACTTGGTAGTCTATTTGTTTATGCTAATTGATAGGAGTAACTTAATTTGTTTTTGTTTCTTATGAAGATGGTTAGACCACGATTAGCTGAGAACGTTATGATGGAAGCTCTCACTCAAGTGCTGAAAAATCAGCAAGATGCAGCTTTAGCTCAAGCTAATAACTAAGTTCCCCCTAGAAGGGAGGATAACCATCAAGGTGGCTATGCATGGGTAGCTGGACAAATAGCAAGGAGTAAAATCATACCATATGGTGGAGAACCGGACCCTACGGAGCTATCCGATTGGTTCCGTGAGATGGAGAAGCAGTTCGATTTATACCAAGTCCGCGAAGAGGACAAGGTGAGGATCGCAAAGCATTTCCTTGTTAGGGAAGCTGATAACTGGTGGGCTATCACAAGTGCCACCGCTGTTTTTGAGGAGGACTTTAACTGGGCTTGCTTCAAAGCTCTTGTGGAAGGTAGATTCTATCCTAAAGAGCTTAAACAACAAAGGCTCAAGGAGTTCATTGACTTTAAACAAGACAACCTATCAGCTCAAGAGTTTACTACGGAGTTTAATAAGCTCGCTCATTTTGCGCCGAGGCTTATCCGAGATGATGAAGACCGAACATTCTATTATCGAAACAAGTTGAGTGCCGTTCTTCAAAGTAAAGTGAGAAGGGGTACTGCGTCCTTTGGAGATCTTTATGACAATGCCTTGTGGGCCGAGAATTCAATAAGGCTATTAGAGATGAAGCTTTGATGAATAATCCCTCTCCTTCTTATGCTCCTAGGCCGAATGTTTTTGGGAAGAGACCGTTTATTCCGTCTCCTTCTAATTCCTATGCTAACAAGAGGAGGTTTAATCCTTCTTCCAATGCAAATGCAAGAAATCATGCTCCTTTTATTCCTAGAACTACTTCAAATGTGGCTCATAAGCCTTATGCTCCTCAAGCTCAAGCCCAAGGTCGTCAATGTAACCGTTGTAAACAACCATACCATCCCGGTATGTCTTGTGTCAACCGACCTTACATTTGCTACTTCTGTCAAAAGGGTGGTCATCGTTACGAGGATTGCCCCGATCGAAAGTTGCCTCCCCCTCCTAAACCTAAGGGTTCCATCTTTGTCATGAGCCGTGTTGAAGCCGATGCTCATCCCGAGATCATTACGGTTATGTTCTCTGTAACACCCCACGTTCGTTGAAGAGGTCCATTGATAGGCTTAAATGACTAGTGCTTAAAGGGTTTGAAAGTACTACTCATATCAACAAAGTGCACTTTCTTTTCTGGTCATCCATGCAAAAAGAACTCAAAAGTTAAGCGTGCTTGACTGAGAGTAGTCTTGGTGAGATGGTTTGACCTCT
>JAIUZE010022553.1:0-19993 GCA_022085475.1 Heliosperma pusillum | reverse complement strand
GATCCCTTAGGATTCTCTTAGCGGTTGCCGCATTTTATAACTATGAAATTTGGCAAATGGATGTCAAAACCGCCTTCTTGAATGGGATTCTAGAAGAGGAAGTGTACATGACACAACCTGAAGGTTTTGAGGATAAATCCAACCCTAAGAAGGTATGCCAACTTAAGAGATCCATTTATGGTCTTAAGCAAGCATCAAGGAGTTGGAATCATCGCTTCGATCATGTAATTAAACAAAATGGATTCACTCGAAGTGTCGAGGAACCATGTTTATACATGAAGTTTAGTGGGAGCAACGTTACTTTCCTTATCTTGTATGTGGATGACATACTTCTCATTGGGAATGACATACCAATGCTTACTTCTACCAAGGAGTGGCTTGGGAAACATTTCCAGATGAAGGATTGGGGAGAGGCACAACGCATTTTGGGTATCCGGATCTATAGAGATAGATCCAAGAGGATACTAGCATTAAGTCAAGAAGCTTATATAGATAAGATTCTTGATCGGTTCAAAATGAAAGACTCTAAGAGAGACTTTCTTCCAATAGGTCATGGTATCACTCTGAGTAAATCCCAGAGTCCTACCGTCACCGAGGAGATTGAACGCATGAAGTTGATACCTTATGCTTCAGCAGTTGGGTCAATCATGTATGCTATGATGTGCACTCGCCCTGACGTCGCCTATGCTTTGAGCATGACGAGTCGTTATCAAGCCAATCCAGGTGAGAGTCACTGGATAGCCGTAAAGAACATCCTTAAGTACTTACTAAGGACTAAAGATTCGTTCTTGGTGTTTGGAGGAGAGACTGAGTTACGTGTAAAGGGTTACACGGACGCTAGTTTCCAAACTGATAGGGATGATTTAAAATCCCAATCCGGCTATGTCTTTATGTTGAATGGAGGAGCCGTTTGCTGAAAAAGCTTCAAGCAAAGCGTGACTGCGGATTCTACAACAGAAGCTGAGTACCTCGCGGCATCAGAGGCTGCAAAGGAAGCTGTGTGGATTCAGCAGTTCTTGGAAGGACTAGGAGTAGTCCCTACTGCCACAGATCCCATCACGATGTATTGTGATAACAGTGGGGCTATCTTTCAAGCAAAGGAGCCCAAGTCTAGTAACAAGTCTAGACATGTACTTAGGAAATACCATGTAATTAGAGATTACGTGGAGAGGAAAGAAATAGATATATGTAAGGTTGGGACAGACGATAACATCGCTGATCCTCTAACCAAGCCTCTTACAAAGGCTAAACATGACGGTCATGTCGTCTCGATGGGATTAAGACGAGTTCCTGAATTCCTCTAGATTATGTGATATGTAATAATTGAATGTTGTATCAATGTTTACATATATGATAATTGCATTCATTGTTCGAGTTTTATATGAGCTCTTTTATTTAGTATTGACTAAATTTTATTACTTTGTTTTATCCGAATTGGTTATAAGAAAGGTTGAACTCAATTCAAGTGAACATGATGAACTTAGTAATTGTCCCTAGTCATTTGCATAAGGTGACGTCTCGAAATGACTAGATTGTAAGTCGATCGATGGTTGGTTCAGCACCATGGGGTCATGGGGATGACTGATCGTTTACATAGACAGACTGTAGAGACACTCTGTCGGACAGTGACCATGATAGAGTCCCTTATCAAAATTGTTGAAGCCTGGTCGTGGCGGGGATTTCTATTATATTCCTATGAGTCGATTCTTTAGACTGGCGACCATTTACCTGAGTCGGTGTATTTTCCGATTGACTTTGGTTTTTGTCCTAGGTCGTGCCGTGAAAGGAGGCCGATGGGCATCTACTGGGTCATGGTGATTTGCATTATACAGTGTAAGTTGGGTCAACAGGAATTGTCCACCCACGTTGGGTATTAACATCTTCGGGCCACTCGAGGAGTAGTGACTGGAAATGCGTGGCCACGCTCGGAAGAGATCTATGGTAGATTTTCCGGTCAGACAGTTACTCTCCAGATCGAGAAAACCACTCAATTTATTTTTCCAATCGCAAGTGCGACCTGAAAGACACCTTGCGATGAGTGGGAGGATGTGACGCAAAAGTGACAAGAGAATTGGTAGCACACAACTTGTCGAGACAAGTGGGAGATATTGTGGGAGTAGGAGTCCTCCGCAATAGTGTGACTACATGCACAACTTGTATCGGACAAGTGGGAGATTGTTGGAGCAAGTGTCCTCCACAAGAGTGCATTTATATTATAAATCTCATTTTGGAATATTAGTGGGATGACTAGTATTTTGATACTCCACGTCAGTTGATTAACGTAAATCGATAACGGTCAGCTGACTAGAGTTAGACGTTATTGTCGTATGACGGCGGTAATCAACTGACCCCTTTCGGTCACACCTATAGGATGAGAACCAAACAGAAATCTAATTCTTTGTATACGATACATATTAATTAGTACTTTATATATATATTTGATATGTGTTTAGTTACGAGAGTTAATTAATGGAAATTGAGTTACGAACTCATTCCGATAAGTTTATTAGTCAATTATAAGATAATTGACTGAATAAATTTTACGTCTTATTTTAATACGATTAAATAAGATTTAATTTAATGATTAATAGTTAATTCATTAAATTAGTTGAGGTTATGCATATACTTTGAGGTAGAGGTGATTTGTTAATTATATTTACAAGGAGTTGTAAAATAATCTAACTAGGCATTGTGGGACCCATTATATATTGATATAATGATAAAATATCATTTAAAAGTTAAGTGTATATTATTTATTAATTTGAGTCATATAATTGTTATATGATCAAATTAACCCTTAATTATACAAGATAATTAAACATATGATTATAAGTATTTGTGGGACAAATATCAAAAATCAAAATGGACCACATGACACTAGTAGGTGCCGAAAAAATGGTAGTGTACAACATTATGATTGTTGTTTCTTGTATTACACTACAACATGTGATCATGTCATGTTTATGACACATGATCATGTCCTTATTCACTACACTCAACATTTTTGCATGGGATTATTTTAAGCAAAATAAGGGCCACCAAGGCTTGGTATAGCCGGACCATGTGTCCTTTAAATGGACAATTTTGTTGTTCATTTTACTTACTTGTTCATTCTTGTTTTGCATACTTATCTCACTACAAATCCTCATCTCTCTAAAACCTCTCAAACACTAATATTTTCTATTACTAGAGTAGTAATAAAATCTCATATTAGTTCATCTTTTCACTTGTGTTTTCTAGTCAAAAACTAAGTGATTAGTTTGGGTTCTCTCTTGGGTGCATCTCAAAGGAGGTCTTCTAATTTGAAGATTACAAGGAGGATCATCTTTTTCTTTCTAGCACAAGAACAACAAGAAAGGTGTTTCTTGTTGTGCCCATATAAACCGAAATTTCCCAATGTAAGGAAATTTCTTCTTACTTTTTATTATGCATTTTAATTTGCATGCATGCTACATAGATCTTTATTAAACACTAAATTAACAAGTAATTTAGTAACTAATTAGAGGAGTCTAATTAAGGTCTATGAACTTTCCATCACGCATCACCTGCTGCGCCTGTTCTGGTTGAATTCTGTCTCTGAACTTCCCTTATCGTCTTGACGTAGCCTTATTACTAATTAATCGACTATTAATCCTATATATCACTGCTAATCTGATACGAATTATACTCGGAAGAGTAATACTCGTATGAGTGCAGCGGAAACAAACGAATTGCACAGTCTGTTGTACTGTCCTATTTTAGATAATGGAACGAAATGGACTTAAAACAATGGAAATAACGAACACAATGAGGTAACAAATAAGATCCGAACGTACTAGGTACGACCCGATCTGATTCGTAAGGATATTTGACAAACTAGACCTATAATTTGCCAATGGGGTTGATTGAACTCAAGACCTATTGAGATACAATTGAGTTAGACTCGAAACGCGTCGAAAGCTAACTAAAACTTGGTATGTAAACAACACGCCCAAATTAGAGAGAAAACACAAGTGTTTAACTTGATTTCTGAATATTTCTTAATTGATTGATTCATTGGATAAGTAAAACAAACAGCAAGGAAGGCCTTAAATAGCCATCATCACACGCCTACAATGGCTGTTACAACATGGTAATAAACTACCTAATTAAGACTCTTAAAGAGGCTCTTTAACTAGGCTAAAACTTACCTATTCTAGCAGCCCTACAATAACTATAAAATAGAATCATATGCAGCCACAAACTAGGTAGTAAACACTAGCTTAATGACTATAATTAACTCCTATTTATGACCGTCTTAACAGCCATATTATTTGACACAAATGCTGTAATAATCAAGACTTTAAATGACAATAACGAAGGCTTTAAATGACAGCAATTAAACAGTCAACATGACTGTTACATCAAAACTTGATCAGCTTCATGGTAGCAATAGACAGTCCAGAAGACCGTTGCTTGAGGCTTTCTTGACTTAGGTTTACTCGGCTTCATTGTCTCCAATGATTACGCATAAGTTTCATGTTATTGACTCAACAAACCAATCCCCTAACGAACTTGTGAACAAGATTTGAATTGCAGCCCAACGAACTATTAACATTGACAATTAACTCATCAATGCTATCCATGATCGTATCATCCCCTCCCTCTTCAAAAGGAATTGTCCTCAATTCTCATAGCCTTATTCCACCGGGATCGAACACGAACACCACCATTAAGAGAGTGAAAAGGATGATGAATAAGTGCATACTGATCAAACTCATGCTCACGCCACCTTCATCACGTAGCTTCTTCTTGTGCCATCTACTTCTCCCTCCATGCACAAACATAGACACATTGGTATGACAAAACTTGTCGAATAAGCACATCGAGCAAGCGCATGCCTTCACGGTTGTAGCTTCCTTTGGTACCTGAAAATCAACCAAATAACAATCTCGACGAATCTGATACTCGTTAGTAACAATTGTATTCTTGGTTGGCTCAACAAACATTTTGAACTCATGACTAGAATCAAATGAAGAACATGACTCTTTAACGTAAGCAACAACCACTTCTTCATCTCCATATTCATCAAAAACAGGTGGACGATTGAAATCCACAGAAAAGTCAATCCAGCTGCTCCGTAACTCCTTCTTACTAAGGTCCTTCTCGTTTCTCACCATATGAATTGAACAATCAGTTGTACCGTTCAATTTCGGACTCTTGTATGCAATGGACAGTGGGCTGGAGCTTTTGTTTTCATTAGAACCAGAACGCATAGCAAGGGTAGCCATGGATGACATAGACTTTAGCACAATTCTTTTCCCATTATCTAGGAACTCGTACTCATTGCTCGCTCCTCTATGCACCACATCACGATCATACTGCCAAGGACGCCCCAAAAGGATGTGACAAGCATCCATAGGAACTACGTCGCATACTACCTCATCTTCATAAGAACCCATAGTAAACACACTCGAACCTGTTTTGAAACTTGTACCTTTTTAACATTGTTTAACCAATGTAAAGCATAAGGCTTGGGGTGAGCTATGGTTGACAATGCTAATTTCGAAACCATATCACTTGATGCTGCATTCGTACAACTACCACCATCAATGATCACACTACACCACTTATCCTTTACTTGACACTTTGTATGAAACAATTGGTCACGTTGTTCGATGTCAACCGATACTGAATTGATTTGCAACGAACGAATAACCAAGGTATCACAAACGGGTGCATCATAGCTCTCAACGACCTCCTCAACATCCCTACCATCATCTAAATCAAATACCTCACCCAACTGTTCTTCCTCGACCCACAACTCATCCCGAACACTAATAGCATCTCTTAAAGTCACAACTCTCTTATTAGGACAAGTGTGTTGATAGTGTCCAAATCCTTGACACTTAAAGCAACGCACTTTGGCCAGACTCATTTCCTTAGGTTCATTGGTGGTCTTCAGGGGCGGGTTTGAGTTAGACACAACACTAGGCTTAGTGTTTGGGGTTGGGTTAACACTAGATGCACGTAATTCCGAAGTGAAATCAGGTTTGGTCCAAGTACTAGACTTGCTACTCTCACCCTTCACTCCCTCATATCTCGTTTTCCCTTGTGCTTCAACTTTTAAACACATCCCACACAAATTATCAAAATCAGCATATGGAAACAAATCAATGGTATTAGCAATGCTACGATTTAAACCACGCAAAAATCGAGAAATTTTTTGTTCCTCGTTCTCCTCTAATTCACCCATTAAAGCCAAATTCTCAAATTCCTCTCTATAATCATTAACACTAAGTTTCCCTTGTATTAATTCAGCAAGTCTACAATAGATAGCAAGTTTATGCGTGGGTGGTACATACCTTTTCCTTAGTTTACGTTTCAAAGTGTCCCAAGACGAGATCTTGGCCTTGCCCAGACGAGCACGTTGAGCCTTCACTCCTTCGAACCAAAGAGAAGCACCCTTACTTAGTTTGAGTATGGCG
This sequence comes from Heliosperma pusillum, assembly GCA_022085475.1. Lineage (NCBI taxonomy): Eukaryota > Viridiplantae > Streptophyta > Magnoliopsida > Caryophyllales > Caryophyllaceae > Heliosperma > Heliosperma pusillum. The sequence goes on along the minus strand of JAIUZE010022553.1, from coordinate 13,547 downwards.
TACTTGCATCGTTTCTTATCGTCAAGGTCGAAATCAAACATTCGATCCATCTTGCGTTCCCATTCCAGGTATGCTTCTGGATCGGTCCCTCCTACGAACTCGGGTAGTTCGTTCAATTTGAATTCATCACCAAGGCGTATTAATTCACGCCTAGCCTGCCAACAAAGAGGTTCCCTATCTTGGATGGAACGCAGGGCCTCCCGCAAGTTATCCAAGAAATTTGGGTCATCTTCAAAACTCATCTTCAACAGATAGGATCAAGAGCCGAGTCTCTGATACCACATATGATACGAATTATACTCGGAAGAGTAATACTCGTATGAGTGCAGCGGAAACAAACGAATTGCACAGTCTGTTGTACTGTCCTATTTTAGATAATGGAACGAAATGGACTTAAAACAATGGAAATAACGAACACAATGAGGTAACAAATAAGATCCGAACGTACTAGGTACGACCTGATCTGATTCGTAAGGATATTTGACAAACTAGACCTATAATTTGCCAATGGGGTTGATTGAACTCAAGACCTATTGAGATACAATCGAGTTAGACTCGAAACGCGTCGAAAGCTAACTAAAACTTGATATGTAAACAACACGCCCAAATTAGAGAGAAAACACAAGTGTTTAACTTGATTTCTGAATATTTCATAATTGATTGATTCATTGGATGAATTAAAACAAACAGCAAAGAAGGCCTTAAATAGCCATCATCACATGCCTACAATGGCTGTTACAACATGGTAATAAACTACCTAATTAAGACTCTTAAAGAGGCTCTTTAACTAGGCTAAAACTTACCTATTCTAGCAGCCCTATATTAACTATAAACTAGAATCCTATGCAGCCACAAACTAGGTAGTAAACACTAGCTTAATGACTATAATTAACTCCTATTTATGACCGTCTTAACAGCCATATTATTTGACACAAATGCTGTAATAATCAAGACTTTAAATGACAATAACGAAGGCTTTAAATGACAGCAATTAAACAGTCAACATGACTGTTACATCAACACTTGATCAGCTTCATGGTAGCAATAGACAGTCCAGAAGACCGTTGCTTGAGGCTTTCTTGACTTAGGTTTACTCGGCTTCATTGTCTCCAATGATTACGCATAAGTTTCATGTTATGGACTCAACAAACCAATCCCCTAACGAACTTGTGAACAAGATTTGAATTGCAGCCCAACGAACTATTAACATTGACAATTAACTCATCAATGCTATCCATGATCGTATCATAATCTGTTCGTTTAATTTTCTAATTTTTTTCCTTTTCCTTCAAATCTATCTTTTGGGTATATTTTTGACATAGATCCCGAGATCTATTGTTATCTTTGTATTTCTTTTGTAATTTTATCTAGTCATTAATTATTGCAACGATGTTATGATTTAATTGTCTTCTCACATGCAATCGAATCTAATTGTTTACCAAACTACATGTTCACCGACATAGTCAAAGCTCACATGCTAGGGTTAAAACGTGGATGTTGCATAGCATTCATAAAACCGAAAACATATCGAGTACAGAAGAGTTTCCCTAATCATTAGTAGAGGACGCTATCAAGGCGGGCGGAATTAGGTGTGGGATTAAAAAACATCCTAATACGTACCCTCACCCCTTACTCCAGATCTTTGTGAACATCCGTTTTTATTGGCATCCACGAGAGTTATTCTAGACATAGAATGCTAAGGTAACGAGTTCTTAGTGTTCATGTCATTACTTTGTTTCTTGAAGTAGCATAAAGTATTCGAACGGTTCCAACTTCCAACAAAATTTGTCGGCGACTCCACAAATGCGTATTTCTGCGCTTGTCCCTTTTCAAGCGCACCCAACCGTGGTTCATCACAGCCACATCCTGGCATGTGGACGCGAATCTGTGTACCACATATATATATATGAAGTATTTATGGAATATGATATATGTATATCTGAAATAATTGAATTGCACGATGAACACGGAAAATATGTATGAAATGTGACATGTTTGAATGAAGTATGATTTGGAGCTAATTGATATTAATTTAATGAGATAATCAGAGCATTTAAGTAGTTGTGAAGTTTGATAAATAATATCATATTTTATTTATGTGAGTAAGTATTATTAATTATTGTACGGGGCTGTATCATTGCTTGACTCGACCGAGTGGGGCAGGTGCAATGATATTATAGGGGTGTGTTAGGAATTGGACCCTAGACTCCTATCTAGCACTGGATATGGATGTTACTCAACTCCCACAGCTCAACACAGGGAATCAAACAACAAACTAGACTAGCTAAGACTCCTTACCACAGCCAAGCACAGGTAAGCAGGCTTGAACTAAACAACAAGCAAACACCCCACAGTCTATGCACAGGGATATCTAACTTGCCACAGACTTAGATCAACAACCACAGCCTAGCACAGGATGTTATCAGGCCTGACTTTCAACTAAGACAAAGCACAAGTTGGAAAGATTTTGGAAATGAGAACAATGCTCAAGTTTTTTCATTCAATAATCAACTGCCTTGTACAAAAGAGCATGGGTCCTTATATAGGCCTCAATGCTTGATCTAATACAACCCTAGAGGATCATCTAAGGGCCACGATTAGCTGCTGAAGATAACCAATGCTTACCCCTTGATCCCCCTTGGCCTGCCCCTTGTCCCTAGTGTTGAATTCTGCCCTGCCCTGTGCCCCAGCTATTGCTGCATCCTCCCCTGGTTGAATTGGGCTTGTCCTCAAGCCTGTAGCCTCCTCATCCCCAGAATCCCCATAGTATGGACTGAGATCCCCTACATTGAAAGTGCCATGAACCCCATAGTCTCCTGGTAGATCAACCTTATATGCATTAGGACCAACACTTTCTATGATTTCAAATGGACCATCAGCTCTAGGCATGAGTTTGTTCTTCCTCCTAGCTGGGAACCTCTCCTTCCTCAAGTGGAGCCACACTAAATCCCCTGGCACAAACTCCTTCTTGGACCTAGGAACCTTGGACTGTTTCTTGTACCTCTCATTTGCCCTTTCTATTTGCTTTCTGACTGCCTCATGAAGCTTCACCATCTGCTCAACCCTCCTCTTTGCATCAAAGTTCACCTCCTCCCTTGGTATGTTAGCTAATTCCAGTGGCATAAGTGGGTTAATCCCATAGACAACCTCAAATGGACTGTGACCTGTTGCAGATGAGGGTGCTCTGTTGAAAGCAAACTCAGCATGAGCTAGCTTCAAGTCCCAATCCTTCAAGGACTTGCTTACCAGACACCTCAAGATCCTCCCTAGAGTCTTGTTTGTGACCTCAGTTTGGCCATCAGTCTGAGGGTGGTGAGAAGTGCTGAACAAAAGCCTGGTCTTCAAGAGTCTCCATAGTGTTTTCCAGAAGTAACTCATGAACTTAACATCCCTGTCTGAGACTATTGACTTAGGAACCCCATGTAGCCTCACAATCTCCTTCAAGTATAGCTCAGCAACACTTGCAGCATCCTCAGTCTTCTTGCAAGCCACAAAGTGAGCCATCTTGCTAAACCTGTCAACAACAACCATTACAGAATCCTTACCTCTTTGTGTTCTGGGTAGTGCAACAATAAAGTCCATGCTCACATCCTCCCAAGGTTTGTTTGGCACTGGTAGTGGAGTGTAAGGTCCAGTCTGGAAAGAGCTCTTGGCTTGTTGACATGTGGAGCACCTCCTGAGGACAACCTGAACATCCCCTATCATCCTGGGCCAGTAGAATTGATCCTGCAGTATTTCAAGTGTCTTTTGAACCCCAAAGTGTCCCCCTAGTCCTCCTGAGTGTACTTCCCTGATGAGTAGATCCCTGTAAGAACCCCTTGGGATGCATAGCTTGTTTCCTTGGAACAAGAACCCCTCCTGCAGCATGTACTTCCCCCCTTGAGTCCTTCCTCCTCCAGTTTGTGTGATCCATTCCTCAGCAAAGTCAGGGTCCTCCTTGTACAATTCTTTCAGAAATTCAAACCCCAACACCCTTTGCTCCATGACTGCTAACAAAGAATGCCTCCTTGACAGTGCATCTGCCACAACATTCTGTTTCCCCTCCTTATACTTACTAGAGAATGTAAAGGATTGTAGAAACTCCACCCACTTGGCATGCCTGTGATTCAGCTTGTGTTGGCCACTGATATATTTCAATGCCTCATGATCTGAGTGCAGAACAAAAGGCTTTGGCTTCAAGTAGTGCCCCCAATGCATGACTGCTCTGATGATGGCATAGAATTTCTTATCATAAGTGGAGTACTTGAGCTTGGCACCATTCAGTTTCTCACTGAAATAAGCAACTGGCTTTTGCCCTTGTATCAACACTGCCCCAATGCCAACCCCACTAGCATCACATTCCACCTCAAACAGCTGATCAAAGTCAGGTAGTTTAAGGATTGGAGTCTCACACATCAACCTCTTGATCCTCTCAAAGGATTGTTGGGCCTCCTCAGTCCACTGGAACTCCCCTTTCTTCAAGCACTCAGTGATGGGTGCTACAACTGAACTGAAGTTCTTGATGAACCTCCTATAGAATGAAGCCAACCCATGGAACCCCCTTACCTCAGTGGTGGTTTTAGGTGTAGGCCATGTTTGAATGGCTGCAACCTTCTCCTGATCAACTGAGATTCCTCTTCCTGACACAATGTACCTTAGAAATGCAACCTCCTCAACCATGAAGGTACACTTCTCTAGCTTCCCATACAGCTTCTGCTCCTTTAAGATCCCAAAGATTGTTTCAAGGTGCCTGAGATGTTCCCCTCTGCTGCTACTATACACTAGGATGTCATCAAAGTATACCACAGCAAACCTGCCCAAAAAAGGCCTCAACACTTCTGTCATAAGTCTCATGAAGGTGCTTGGTGCATTGGATAGTCCAAATGGCATGACAAGCCATTCATACAGACCATGTTTTGTCTTGAATGCAGTCTTCCATTCATCCCCCTCTCTGAGCCTCACCTGATGGTAACCCTGCCTTAGATCAATCTTAGAAAAGACCTGAGCTCCACTTAGCTCATCAAGCATGTCATCTAGCCTTGGAATGGGGAACCTATACTTGACTGTAATGTTGTTGATTGCCCTGCTGTCAGTGCACATCCTCCAGGTGCCATCCTTCTTAGGCACTAGTAGAGCAGGTACAGCACAAGGGCTTAGGGACTCCCTCACAAACCCTTTGCTCATAAGCTCCTCAATCTGTTTCTGCAACTCCTTGGTGGCAGTTGGGTCACTTCTGTAGGCTGGCCTATTTGGCAGCACAGAACCTGGGACCAAATCAATGTGGTGCTCAATCCCTCTTAGGGGTGGTAGTCCATCTGGTAATTCTCTTGGAAAGACCTCCTTGTACCTCAAGATCAAAGGTTCAACCTCTGCTGGCAACTTGGAACCTTCCCCTTCTGTGACTTCCTTAGATAGCAAGATGATAACAGGTTGTTCTTGCTTCATCTCCTTGATCATAGCTGCCTCTGATAAAAACAACACCCCATTGACCTCCTCTGGCACATTGGGACTCCCATAATTCCTCTGGTTGGGTTGTAGAGGTGTCAAAGATACCTTCTTTCCCCCATGCCTGAAGCTATAGGTGTTATCCCTACCCTGATGAGTGGTGTTCCTATCAAATTCCCAAGGCCTCCCTAGGAGTAGGTGACATGCATCCATTGGTACTACATCACACAATACTTCATCTTGGTATACCTACCCAATAGAGAATGGCATCAGGCATTGCCTATCAACCCTCACCTCAGCCCCCTTGTTAAGCCATCTTAGTTTGTAGGGGTGTGGGTGCTCTTGAGTAATCAGACTTAGCTTGTTCACTAGGGTGATGGAAGCCACATTGGTACAACTCCCCCCCATCAATGATCAAGTTGCAGACCCTCTCTTGAATGGTGCACCTGCTTCTGAATATCAAGGACCTCTGGTCATCCTCCAATGGAGTGTGTTGAGAGTGCATGACCCTCCATAGGACCAAGTTATGGCCTGTGTCAAGGTGAGCCATGACCAAGTCCTGCATTGGTTCCTCCTCAGCTGTCACTACCTCTTACACCATGCTGTCATCAACCTCGTACTCAACTAATCCCTCCTTCTCCCACTCTTCTACCTCCATGAGTGTCATGGCTCTCTTAGAAGGACAATCCTTCCTAAAGTGACCATAACCTTGGCATTGGAAACATCTGATTTTGTTCCCAGTTGGGGTGGGGTTGGGTTTAGAGTTCACAACTCCCTTTCCTTTGTCTGTGGTTGATTGGCTGGTTGTTTTAGGGGTCTCTCCCATCCTAATACCACTGTAAGGTTTGTATGCAGGTCTAGTAACAGGCTTAGGTAGAGCTGATTTGGTTTTCCCCATTTTTTCAACCCTCAAAGCCAGGTTGACAACATCATCATAGGACCACAAAGGTTGCATCCTTACTCTAGCAGCAATGCTCCTATCTAAACCCTCCAAGAATCTGGCAATCCTTTGCTCAGGTTTCTCATTGAGCTCACACTGGAGAGTCAATTGCTCAAAGTCCCTGAGGTATGCCTCCACAGACCTCTCTTCTTGTTTCAGTTTGGATAGTTTAATGAACAGATCTTGGGTGTAGTCTTTAGTGACAAATTTGTTTAGCATTTTCTTTTTCAGTTTTGACCAAGACCTAAGAGGTTCCTTACCCTCCTTAATCCTTTGGTGCTTTAAGTTGTCAAACCATAGGGATGCATACCCTTTCAATCTTAGCACAGCAACTTTAAAAGACTTAATATCAGAGTAACTTTTGTATTCAAATACCTTCTCAACATCCCTAATCCATTCTAATAGATCATCAGGGTTTAAACTACCAGAGAATTCAGGAATTTCTACCTTGAGATGTTTGTCAGTGTGCTCTGGAATCTCCTCATAGGTTCTGTTGCTTTCTCCTGAGTCTGACCCTTCTTCCTCCTGCAGGGGCTGTCCTCTTCCCATGCCCATGTGGCCACGACCTCTGCCTCTGCCTCTAGGGGGTGGTCTTCCCCTCAGTGGAGGAGCAATGTTCTCCATGACAGTGTTCAAGGCAGCCAGCACTACATTGATAGTGCCTGCTAGCTGATCCACCTTGCCTTCAATACCTGCAAGCCTCTCTTCACTCATTGGGTTATTTTTTGTGTTTTTGTTGTAGTTAGGATAACAATGGCCTCACAACCAAAGCTCTGATGCCAGAATTGCAGTGATATTATAGGGGTGTGTTAGGAATTGGACCCTAGACTCCTATCTAGCACTGGATATGGATGTTACTCAACTCCCACAGCTCAACACAGGAAATCAAACAACAAACTAGACTAGCTAAGACTCCTTACCACAGCCAAGCACAGGTAAGCAGACTTGAACTAAACAACAAGCAAACACCCCACAGTCTATGCACAGGGATATCTAACTTGCCACAGACTTAGATCAACAACCACAGCCTAGCACAGGATGTTATCAGGCCTGACTTTCAACTAAGACAAAGCACAAGTTGGAAAGATTTTGGAAATGAGAACAATGCTCAAGTTTTTTCATTCAATAATCAACTGCCTTGTACAAAAGAGCATGGGTCCTTATATAGGCCTCAATGCTTGATCTAATACAACCCTAGAGGATCATCTAAGGGCCACGATTAGTTGCTGAAAGATAACAAAATACTGGCTACAAATACAGACTGACAATACAAAAGAAAACAGACAAAATGCAGACATTTGATAGTGACATGCTCCAGGTTGTGTTTGTTGCTTGGTGTTGGCTTGAAGCTTGTGGACGAGGCTCATCAATGCTCCTTGACCTTCTTCTGCAGTAGTTCTAATAGTAGGGAAGACAAGGAAAGACTTTTGGAGATAGTCTTTCAGTTTTTAGCTAGAAATGGAAAAACTGCTTTATGCTTTATGCTTTAGGTAGGCTGTTTTGATTTGGATTTTTAGGGTAGTTGTGTTGTGTTTTGGAACTGGTCCCCTAGGACGTTTTTGGACCTAGGTGGGTAAGGTTTTAGCTGGGCTTGGTGGTAGCTGGTGGTTCAAAGTGTGGTGGTAGTTATGCCTTCCCCAAGTGACTGTTGTAGGCTGTTTTTGTGATTTTGTGGTTGGGTGTTGGTGGGCTTGTTTTTGGCTTGCTTGGCTCGTGTCTTGGCTCGTGTCCTGGCTCGTGTCCTGGCCAACATTGCTCAGCTTGCAGCTCCCCCTTTTGTTACCCATCCCTTGCCCCCAGATTGACCCTTGGACACCCATGTAGACCTCCCCTTGGTTACCAATGCTTACCCCTTGATCCCCCTTGGCCTGCCCCTTGTCCCTAGTGTTGAATTCTGCCCTGCCCTGTGCCCCAGCTCCTGCTGCAGCAGGATAGTCGACCAAGCACCTTGACACTCGTTCGAGTGTTGGGAACTTATGTGAAAGTTTTTATGCGGAAAATAGTGACTCGACCGAGCGCATAATGACACTCGGCCGAGTATGAGTGGCTGGACCGAGTACCATTATGGCTTGACCGAGCAAAAGTCCCTGAATATGGTGACGAATGTTTTTTTTGCGTCACTCGATCGAGTATTGTGTGTGACTCGACCGAGTGCGTCTTACACGATCAAGTAGTGTGTGTTCTCGACCGAGTGTCTTGATTTCGATCGAGTGAGTTGAATTCGACCGAGTGGCTTCGCCACAGTGGGAGATTACTGATATTGTTTTGTCAATATATGGTTGTGTTAAGTTATGTACTTAGTTGTCCTGTATCTAATATAAGTGGAAAAGGTGTCATCGTGTTGGGTCATAGTGTATAATTGATATGTGTTTCAAGTATACATTAGTGTTCGTGAATGAGTTTGAAGGATCCTATATGTAAATTATGTTCCCCATCATTTAATTGTTTGTGGGAAATGTGTGTGATTGTATATGGGTAGAACCAATAGATTGATGAGCCTTGCGAGAGATATGTAATAATGTTGTGTGTTAGAGCAATTTATGTAGAGGCGTGTGTGTTTATATGATCAAATGATAATAAAGAAATGGTAATGTATGAATTGAGGATTGAGGAGAGAGATATGAATGGTTATAAAAGGGAATATGTGTAAGATATAGAGGAAAATGAGGAAAATGGGCGCACGGTGCGCTTTTCGGCCTCACATCACTGTTTTGCGAAGGGCATATCTCTCTCGTTTCTTGGCCGAATAACAAGTGTGACCTGTCGTTGGAAAGCTAAGATCACCATATTTCTCAATAGGCCTTGTATCGACAGGAGCTCTAGAAATCAAGATATGACCTTTTGAAGTGGACCCTTATGCAAGAGATGTTGGAAATATTCATTTTGCTTCACAGTTGCACTTCTTCATGTCTTGAATAATCTTCATTCTTGCTTGTAGATGACTTATAACATGGTAGACTTCAAGATACTCCATTGCTTCCAATCAGAGCTCAAAACGCTATTATTATACCAACATTTGGAAAGTGGACAATTGTGACGATAAGCATACAAAACCTTATCCAAACACCGCACACCTAAGACTTTGCTCGTCCCGAGAAAAACAATCATATCTCAACTAATACTAAAGGGCTCACAAGAAAAGTATGGGTATGTCCGACAAAGTAATCCCTCTTCTCTCACACGCCCTCCTTATTTCATCCCTCATCTAAAATGATCCTAAATCCTCCAAAAACCGCGTCTCATCTTTCAACTCGACTTACCATCCTCCTTATATCAACCCCTTATCACTCCAAGCATGTAAGAAACAAGGTTGTCTTGGCATCAAGGAATCTTCTACTCCTACAAGTAGACAACCGCAACTTCTAACATCATTTAACACAAAACAACACACTCAAAAACCGAATCCAATCACAATCACTTAGTGTACCAAGCGCTAGGCATAAAGTAATCCTCAAAAGTCCCCCACATCTAGCCATGGCACACTCTATCCTACCCTTCCTTCCTTCATCGACTTCTCCACTTATGTCGCCAACGCCAAATCGGAAGTAGCACATCAAGTTGACATTGCTCATTTTTTTTCCTAAGTCCCTCATTTTGCCTAAACCGCCCAACCTTGCGGGTTTTTGGTTTAGCTTCTTATCGTCACTCTACTCTCGTGGTGCGCACTCAGTTTTTCATTTTGCCCGGAGTGCCCTTTCGGGTTTTCACTTCGTCCTCGGCCACTTACCCAATTATGCCTAGGATGCCCTTTCAAGTTTTCATCCTAGCCGGGTTTTTTTTCTTTTTCTTTTTCTCTTTTTTTTTTTCTTTTTGTTTTCTTTTTTTTCCTTTTTTCTTTTTTTTTTCTTTCTTAAAAGATGCAATACAATAAAAGATATATGTACAAACTACCAAATTCATGTCCACCCCACACTTTGTTTTTCACTTTGTCCTCAAAGTGAAGGCGAACACCAAAATGCAAAGAAAGGGAAATAAATATGAAGTAAGGAGTACGGGTTGCCTCCCGTAAAGCGCTTTTTGTTTTCGTCGTTTGCTCGACGTCTTTTCGAGATTTTTCTTTTCAAGAGTCAAGAGCGGAACAACTCGACGCCAATAGTAGCCGATCAAAGATGTTGGCCAACAAAATAGAGAAATGACCATAGCAGAAGGCCAAGACATAACAAGAAAGAGCAAGACAAAACGATCCCATGTCGCGGTAAGGCTCCTTGAAAGAGAACTTAGACTTGTTGAAAACCAAGTAGGAATAAAGCGGCTTAAGAGCTTCTTTTGGGACTAGAATAAATGGCTCCTTCAAACAAACTCCAACTTTCTCATTTTCCACCTCATGCACCCCACAAATAATCCCTCTTTGATAATCATTCTCAACCACCTCACTCAACGACTTCTCAATGGTCAATTGCGAACAAGAGTCACTATAAGCCAAGGAATCGTCCCAAAGGTGTGAAACATCAACTTTGGTACAAGAAATGTCAACAAGAAGCACAATGGATGGTGAGGCCAAAGAAATTTAAAAGTCACACTTATCATCTTCATCATCAAAGAAATTGTGACAACCCTCGCAAATGCGAAAATAAAACATAACAAGCATGTGATGTATATAGCGAAAAATACGATGTTTTTAAAACTTTTTACATGCAAATAGAAAGGGACGAGGAATGTCAATAATTACAAACCAAAGTATAAAATACTACAAGAGACGTAGTCTCTCAAAATGTTATCCAACAACAAAGTTATTAGCAACTAGCTAAAAATCGTCTAGAGGTGTTTCATCCAGGGCAACGCCCGGTAGGTCACATCCGAACCCAAAATAACACAAGCAAAAAGCCATCCAATCAAGCAACCTGTTCATCCATGAAAAACATGAACGCCACAGTCAGTGGGGAGTAACTCCGGGTTCTCCCAGCCATATCACATTAAACGTACATAAACGAAAATACAAAAGTAGAGGCATGCATATATAGATATACATGTGAAATACGATAAGAATAAATAAGCAATTCCATATGTAAAGATATCGGTACATGAAGTACAAATCCGTAACCATCATGCTATAGATAGACACGGGGAAGACACTCTTAGGCAACCATATACACTCACTGATAGTCCATAGACCTTAATTAGACTCCTCTAATTAGTTGCTAAATTACTTGTTAATATAGTATTTAATGATCTATGTAACATGCATGCAAATATAAAGACATTTATATAAGAGAAGAAATTTCCTCACATTGATATGGAAAATATAAGGGCACAACAAGAACTCCTTCTTGTTGTTCTTGAGCTAATAATATGGATGAATACAAATAATCCCCAAAGTAGAAGATCTCCTCTAAGTTGCACCAAGATTAACCCAAATCATCTACCCTTATTATTAACTAGATAATAAGATAGATATTATTCTACTAATATTATGACTATATTACTACACTAGTAATACTTAGTAAATATTAGTGTTTGAGAGTTTTAGTAAGAATATGAGGTTTTGAGAGAAGTAAGAATACAAAGCACAAAATGAAGTAATCATAAAATGAACACAAAATGTTCATTTTATAAGCCATGAGGCCGGACCATGTATTCCAAATAAGACTCTTATTTTGTTCATTTGATCATATGCATTAGAGTGGAGTGTTGTAGAACAAGTGATGATTGTTTACTACTTTTTATGTCACTTTCATCAAGTAACTAAAGAGTAAAAATAAGAACAAAATCATCACCATTCTAACTACTAGCCAACCGGCCAAAATGGCCTTAGTTTGGTCCATTTTGATTTTTGATATTTGTCTTACAAATACTTATTGATCATATGGTTAATTATCTTGTATAATTAAGTGTTAATTTGATCATATAACAATTATATGACTCAATTAAATAAATAATATGTACTTAACATTTTAAGTAATATTTTACCATTATATCAATATATAATGGGTCCCACAATGCTTAGTTAATTTATTTTACAACTCCTTGTAAATATAATTAACTAATTACCTCCATCTCAAAACCTCAACTAATTTAGTAATTTAACGATTAATTACTAAGTTAAATCTTATTTAATCGTATTAAAATAAGATATAAATTTATTAGTCAATTATCGCATAATTGAAAAATAAGCTTAATCGAATTTGAGTTCTTAACTCAATTTCTAATAATTAACTCTCGTACATATCGAATATATGTAATGTACTAATTAACTGTATCGTATACAAATAATTAGTTACTATTTGGATTTCATCCTTTAGGTGTGACCGAAAGGGATCAGTTGATCACCGCCGTCAAACGACAATAACGTCAAACTCTAGTCAGCCAACCGTTATTGATTTACGTTAATCAACTGACTAATCATATATATAGTCAATAATATCCCAATTATATTCCTTAATAAGATTTATTATGTGGCGCACTATTTGTGGAGGACACCTACTCCAACAATCTCCCACTTGTCTGACACAAGTGTGCGTCACCAATTCTCTTGTCTCTTTATCACATCTCCCACTCAACGCAAGGTGTCTTTCAGGTCGCACTTGCGATTGATTATATCTAGAGTGGTTTTCTCGATAGGGAGAGTAAATGTCTGACCGGAAAATCTACCATAGATCTCTTTCCGAGCGTGGCCACGCATTTACAGTAACTTCTCCTCGAGTGGCCTAAAGATGTTTTTACCCAACGTGGGTGGACAATTCCTGTTGATCCATCTACTCTGTATGATGCAGATCACCATGATCCAGAAGCAGTCCATCGGCCTCCTTTTACGGCACGACCTAGAACATCAACCAAAACCAATCGGAAACTGCACCGACTCAGATAGACGGTCGCCAGTCAAAAGAATCGACTTATAGGAATAAGATAGAAGACCCTGCCACGACCAGGCATCAAACAATTGATTTAAGGGTCTCTATCATGTCACTGTACGACAGAGTGTCATACAGTCTGTCTATGTAAACGACCAGTCATCTCCATGACCCCATGGTGCTGAACCAACCATCGATCGACTTACAATCTAGTCATTTCGAGACGTCACCTCATAGAGTGACTAGGGACAAAATACTAAGTTTGTCCTATTCACTTGAATAGGGTTCAACAATCTATTGGATAAACAATATAATTTAGTCAAACATAAAAAAAGAGTGTAAAATAAAACTCGAACAATAAATGAATTCTACTATATGGAACTAATTAATACAAC
>JAIUZE010022549.1:0-12650 GCA_022085475.1 Heliosperma pusillum | reverse complement strand
TAGACGTATTGGTCTTTCCTGTTTGTATGATTCTATGAGTTCTAGAAGGTGAGATGCAAGCCGGCTAGGATTGATAGAGTTTGGATTAACGGTTGTTAACTGATTCACATGATTACGGGTTGAGTAGGGTTTGAGTGTATCAGGGCCATGTTACTTGGTAACCGCTGAGCCGCATACCAGATTCCCACCTAGAGTTATATTTTATTATCGGTTTCACATGATAGCTTTCATATGATCGGTTATATGTTAGTTAATTGTTTCATAACATGAAAAGCATATCATATATGTTAAGGTTTTGTATTTTCTATATACCTTGCTTTTATGTTATTCATGTTTAATTAAACTCGACATTTCGTGGCTGGGAGAACTCGGAGTTACTCCCCACTGACTGTGGCTTCCGTGTTTATATTTAATGCGGTCGAACAGGTGGTTTTGCATATTTGGGGTACATGGACGAGCTAGCGAGCGAAGTATTTACCTTGGACCTATATCGGTTCATAGTTTGTATATTATTGTACACTATTTTATTTCCGTATTTATACGGGAGATATGTCTCCCGTCTTGTATATTTCGTGTGTAGAATATTATTTCCGTTTTGTAATGACCTTTTATTTTATGACACCTTCGTTATGTATTATCATATTTCTTTTATGTATTTAAATAATTTTTTTTTCTTTCCGCAAATTTGAGGGTGTCACAAATACTACTGTTGATTATACTAGTTATAAGCTACACTAGTATATATACTTATCAAGTATATAAACTACAATACTATATATACTAATCAAGTGCATATTTCAATTGTAAGTTGTATGGTAGCTATCTCGTAGTACAAACAACACTAACCTATTCAGATTACCCAACAGACTACTCTAGTATATACACTACCCAAAAATAAAAGAAATGAAACGTCCTACTTTAGCTCAAATTTCGTCCTAGTTCATCTACGTTTGTGAAATATACTACTAAATCATGTTATTTACTCATTCTAGATTAGCTAAGATCACGTTTTTTGCTACTTGACATTAGGAATTTATTTCTAAAATGGTGTTCAATAGCAAAACAAAATAATTTTCTTTGAAGTGCTACACAATGAGTATCCAAAGGGATACGATTAACTCGCACTATTTTAAATTCTAGTCATTGCCCAAGTGGCACCCTCAAGCTATGTCGTTATTATAACAGACTCATTTTTTTCTACGACTTTCCAAGACAATAATGATTTATTTTCCCGCTTGTCATAAGACAAATTTATAAAAGAATTTGCAATAATGGGTTTTTGATCACCAAACTCATCTCCGTCCCGGAGATGAACAAACCAATAGCATCTGCATTCACATCATACATCCGAAGGCCTAAACTCAATTTTTTTTAATGTTTATATTTATAAGTCACTAAGGCCGCTCAAGCTACCATATACTACACATCACGTCCTACCATATACTAATTAACCCAATTTTGTAAATTTATTTGCCTTTGAACCTTTTTCTGAAAAAAATACGATATCAGGCTACCATATACTACACATCTCGTCCTAGTTCCAATTCATTAAACCACTATTCTATTTAAAATATCTGTAATTAGCCACTACTTAAAAAATTGTTCTAGTTCCAATTCATTAAACCACAATTTACAATTCATAAACCAAATCAACAACAATTAGCCATTACCTCGTTACAATCATCCAAATCAACAACAATTACTATCCAACCCAATCAACTTTTGTGTAAACTTTTGAACAACTTCTCAATAACCAAGCAATAATTAAGAAGAATTCTGAAAACTATTCTACTTACTATATCTTACACACTAACATATTTACCTTTAAACGACTTGCAATCAATTAGAATAGTCTATCTGAGATGAAATCACTTATCCTATTAAATCAATATCATGACTAGGTAAGAACCAAAAATTAAATTTGAAGAAACAAAATAGGAACGTAGACCATTAACTCAAATCAGTAATTTCACCAATTGTTTATGAGCAGTAAACCGATTAAACATAGTCACACATAAATTCAAAGTAGCCAAAATAATTGTGATTCACGTATGTAAGAGGAGAAAACAATCAAACCTCTTTACGGTGGTCGCGTTGGCTGTTGCGATCCGATGGTTCACGTTGGTGGTCGCGCTGATGACTCACGTAAGAGACTATCAATAAAACCTTAGATGCACACAGATTTGGCGGTGAGTTGATAACTTATTGATAATAGTGGAAGAAAATGGCGGCACTGGAAATAATTTATTAGTAAATTAGTAAATATAGGTTAGAATTTTGTGCGTTGGAATTTTTATGTTATTAGCAGAGTATCAAGGGGGCAAGCCTAATAATTAGGATGTAGTGGGTTACATGAATTATTTGTGTGATTATTTTAATTTTATTATTATAAGACTTAAAGAGACCAAGTTTATTTGAACCGGTTTTTATTGTAAGTTCTATGAGACTGGTTTCATTAAAACTGTGGTTTCTTATCTTAAGAGACCAGTTTGAAAACAAAACAGGTTTATTATTACAAACTCTATGAGACCAGTTTTATTAAATCAACGATTTCTTATATTAAGAGACCAGTTAGAAAATTAAACCGGTTTGTTATTAGTGGTTCCTTTGGCCATTTTTGTAGTAGTGTTTCATAAGCACATTCATCTACTCAAACGAACATCTAGCTTCCCCAATTCATTAGATTTCAATTTCTTTAATACAAATTCATAACCTAACGCCGCAAATGGTTAGACTCCATCAATATCCATTATATAACAATGCATCCACAAATATCGCAAATCAAAACACCACAAATTAATGATTTAGAAGCTTATCTTCAAATGCTACAATCATTAAATACATCAGACACCTAATGGCGATTAGTACTCCAAATTATTAATCCATAACTTCCAAAACTGCAATTCCATTAACCACAATTTTCAATTATATCCTTAAGTACCACAAAGGTATAATGAGCCGCAAACTTTCATTCTTGTCCATAACATCCCTAAAGACCTCAATAATATTACACTCTCAATTAAGATAATACATAATCAGACCAACTTCACCTGATTATCACTAACTTATATCCACCAACATAAAATTCACAATAAACACAACTATATCCTTAATTTCACCGTGTTATACCATACAACCTTATAACATAAACTCACATACATTTATCATGTATACACCATTGACATGGACACTAAATTTCCACAAAAAGAATTATCCATTAAGTAACCACACGCCTTGAGATCAACAATTCTCCTCAGAAGAAGCCTCTTAAATACCAAATTAAACTCTTTTATATAATAAGTTCAACACTCAATCATTAACTTCAAAACCATGATGTCAGACACTCACTAATCACCAAGATATAAAACCTATTATTTCCCAAATAGTAACACTTACAAAAACAATTTATAAATCATTTCCAAAATATAACATTTATAACGAAATCATAAGGTAAGGCATGCTGATTGGCGAAAATAGAAAGTTTAAGGATATCGAATAAAGATAAGATCGAAGGACATTACTAGGACTTGAAACAGATCAATGTTAAGAAGCAAAGAGAAGAAGCTCAATTAAATGAGAGATATGAAGGCTTTATCAAGAAAATCGATTAAGGGACACCGATCCTACAGAAACACGCAAGCAGACTACGGGACAAAGAGTAACCCAATATGGTAGCGCAACGATGCAACAAAAATAAAAAGAAAATTGCAAAAATTAAAATCTTAAACTTCTCATATCCATACTTCTTTAACCTCTTCTTGATATTGACGAAAGCCTATTATCTTCCAAAATATCAATACTAAAAAAAAGACTTCCATGAAAAACATTCTACAACCTAGGTCCTCACAAACTCGATACAATTCCCCATTTTATCACATTCTAAATAAGAGCGCTAATCAACCTTTGAAAACACTTTGCTCATCGATCACTACTTAAGAAATCCTTAAAGCCAAGGTCATCGGACAAATCTTTTAGTAACAAGTTATCGGCTCCTCAAGTGATCATCCAAACGAGTATAGCAATGAAATCCTCAAGTTACTTTTATATACTCCAAGATAATTTTCATTATACCATTATCCTCGACAACTAATACGCGAAAATTCCAAATAATAAATTTATCCCACATTCTAATTTTAACGCATCTAAGTCCACCAATTCGCGTAACAATTATAACACTTACATCTTACTCCTATTCCTCAAATAATTATTTATCTATTCCATTAATAATTCACTAGTCTAATCACCATATTTATTCAACACATTAAGAACCTCAAAACTCAATTTCTCCAGCCTTTCGAATAACGAGCTAACCAACCGAGGGTACACATACTTCTTTTTAATACTCAAATCTCCAGTCCATATATCATGCACACCTCATCACTTTAGTAGAGAAACATTAACCTATCCCTCATACTTCCGAGTACTCTAAGATAATCATTCTCGAGTAGCTAGGTCAAATCTATGATTTTGCACTGACCATACTCATGCAATTCTGGCAAATTTCCAATTCAAAGAATTCAAATGAACTCATATATAATCCCAAATTTTAATAATTATTACCTTAATAAATATTAACTATCTATTCGAAAATAAAACATCATGATTTAATGACAGTTCACAAATAATAACTCAATACCAAATCACGTATAGGAAAATGAGATAAGAAAAATGAAAATAGAAAAGACAGAAAGTCACTCCTTAAAAGCACAACTTCATAAGAGAAAAATACTCTAATTCAATTGCACCGCTTTATTACTCAAACCATGTATCTCCTCTAGGTAAATCACCTAAGCTTAACTATGAAGTTCCACAACAATATCCTCAAGATCATTAACTACCAGCATCAAATTAAACATATTCCTACAATCCCGATATAAATCGTTCAAACTAATTCCTCAAGTAAAATATTCAATGAAATCCAAAATGGATACGAAATGGCTGACTTTCACATAAGAAGCTCATATATTCACTAACTAGATCCTCAAAATTAACGTGAGACATTACATAATACTCCGTCATCACCAAGCTACCTCCATCGACAAGGTGAAGGGAATAGGACTCCCAACAAAAAGGATTACCTTTAACAAACACCATAAACAAACTAAAAGATTTTCCTTACCAGCTCAAACTTAAACGAGTTCATTATAAATCACACGAATCTAGTTCCTCAAAGATTATAAATCCACGACATGATAGGACAGTACCCAAACGTTAAGTTACATTCTACCATTCGATACAACCATACTATGCACCTTGAACATCAATAATAACTTATATCCTTCACATCATTAACCATGATAAACTCGTAAGTTAAACCATCAAATAAGGGATAAGATAAACCTCAAATTTTCCCTTAAGAGTCACAATCATGATAAGCACTTCCAATACAGTATCTCCGACCTTTATAAGCTGACTACTGATCCTCAAATAAGTAGTTCTAATGAATTAACTCTCTAACATAATTGTTAAGTAAGGGACAATATCCTAGTCTTATCTCAAACTATTATATCACAAATGAATCAAATATATAAATAAGACCAAACATGAAATTAAGTTCAATATAACCATAACATGTTAACACACACTCTACACATTTCTGTATCATACAATTACATATGAAAGTATAGATAAAGTTAAACATAAAATTACGTAAAAGGTCCTTATTGGTTTCTACCCATTTACTCTCACTCAATTTAACTAAGCCAATTTAATTTAGTCATTTACTAAGCGAGAGTTGGGAGCGTATTTGCTCTGATACCAACTGTAACAACCCGGATTTTTAAAACAAGAGAAATAATTTAATAATAAATAATCCATTAGAGTACAAAGATGAATATGGTCAAGGTAGCGGAAACACCTGACCAATCCGGATCGATACTCAAATCCAAAACGAAACTAATACATTATTAATATTCTCAAACTAGATTAACTTCCTAAAACAATTTATTCGCCCCGCCACAAGTCTCTCCACAAAAGCATCCAGAAAAGCAGCAACCACTTCAACCTGAGAATGGGGGTCGACAATCAGTCAGGAGTAACTAGGTGCTCTCCCAGTCATGTTTACAACAGGCTAAGCATGACAACATTACATAATAAAAATAAGTAGATCAACTGTAACATGACAAATACAACAAGAAATTACAGTAACCAAGATAAACCTCGAACTCCGACATAACTGACATGACGACTCAACTCTAGATGAGCACAACATACCAAACAGGTGTAATACGACCCACACACAAACCGAAGGCACAAAGCTAGCAATAAGCATAGCGAATAGAGCGAACGTATGTTAGAGCGTATAACGCACTGCCTCTATTTGTTAGAGCGTATGACGCACTGCCTCTAGCTGATGGAGCGTATAATGAAATGCCTCCATCGGGTATGGAGCGTATAACGCACTGCCTCCACGGTACTATGTATGGCGTATAACCACTGCCCATATGTCTAAGAACTGACCAAACCCTCGATGCATCAAGTGTACATCGAACGATACTCGGGGACCAGTGCGTATCACGAACTGCTCTAATACCCCCCCAAACTTAGACCATAAAACCCAATCCCCGAAGGGAAGCGTTAGTTCATTCCGACAGTATATAACTGATACTATCGTCATCTATTCAACCAGCAACAAACAAATGCACAGTATAACTGACTGCACAAATCAATGCGTAAACAACGTCACGACTCAACTCACGAACAGTACTAGTGACTGCCAAACAATGCGTGAACAACGTCACGACTCAAGCCAAGAACAGTATAACCGACTGTCCAACAATATAAGAATAAGAATAACCAATACGACATGCAAACATAGCGTTATAGTCCAACTAACCATAACACTACAAATAAACAAGCACAGATGACTAAGGTTATAGTATCTTGACCTAAAACATTACACCTCAAAGGTCATGTGATAGTTCGAGTTACCATAACACCAGACACAAAAGCATATAACATCCAATGTTATAATACCACTAACTATAACCTTCACTTAACTTTAGTGGAGTTATAAAAACCAAGGTATAACCTTAGTTAAGCCTGTCAGGTTATAGTATCATCAACTATAACCTTCACTTAACTTCAACAAAGTTATAATACCTTCAGCTATACCCTTCACTCAACTTTAGTGAAGTTATAGTAACTTCAGCTATAACCTTCACTCAACTTTAGTGAAGTTATAGCACTTCAACTATAACCTTAGTTAAGCGTGTCAGGTTATAGTATCATCAACTATAACCTTCACTTAACTTTAGCAAAGTAATAGTACCTTCAGCTATAACCTTCACTCAACATTAGTGAAGTTATAGCACTTCAAGCTATATCCTTATACGTGCGAGGTTATAGTATCATCAACTATAACTCTCTTCCGTCACAGGTTAGTCCTCTGTAACACCATCACCGAGGGGTCGACTCAACGGTACAAACCGCCATGTCACCACAACGAGTCTTGTTATAGTACACCGCACCATATCGTCACCTTCAAAGTTATAACTCAAATAGGTATAACCTGGGTAGCTCACATGCAATGTTATAATCTAATATACTATAACCTTACGATGTAAACCAAAACCCTAATTCTTCAAAACAACCAAATCCTTAGGTGATAAATCACCAAACCCTAGCCTTCCTCACAAGAGAGGCCACGTCCAACATAAAACCCAAGGCCGCCACCATTGGTGCGCCTAGGCCGTTGCACACGACACCACAACAACGCCACTAGGGTTGTATCGCGCAACCCTAGGTGACACAAATAATATTATACAAAAGAACATATTATATATACAATTAAATGCATATAATATTACACGTAATACAATTAAATCATACATACAACATTATATCATGTAAATCACGCTTACTTTCGATAAACATAATTAAAGAAGAAAACCTAGTTACCTTTATTACGCAATAAAGACCGCAAAATAATCTTCATCTTCATAAAGACGCCATTAATATAGTCCTACACGAATCCTCCTCCAAAACGCCCCGAAAGAAAGACATCTTCTTATTGTTCTTATTTACCCATTAAATATAGAATTCCTAAAGGTAGGTCTAAACCCCATATAATCGAGTCTCTTAAAAATATTACGAATATAATATATTGTAGAGGTAAGAGCCAGGATTGTAAATATATATTTTATATTTGATTTGGATGAAGAAAGTTGCATAACAATGGAGTCAAAGGGAGAAAATAAAAATAGAGGAAGAAAGATAAGTGCTACGGCACGAACTCACGGAATAAATCGATTGAGCAACCCACTTGCTAGGTTAGATTTTCTATTTATAAGAGAGTTCAAGTGGGTTTTTGATCCATTAGCTCACAAGATGGATAATCCAATTATAAATCGGATTTAGTATAATTAAAACGCTCAAAGAGTTTATATAGGAGAAGTAACAATTAGATTTAGATAGTCAAATCATACACGGACATTTTAACCCATCCAAATTAGGTAAAAATGGAAAATAACATAAGAGAGATCGTAAACGTTAAATACGCATTAAAATAATTAAACTCGCAAAATAATTATTTTAATAAATAAATTTCCGGATAAAATTTATTATAAAAATACGGGGTGTTACATTGTGTGTGTCATTGTTGATGATTTCTCTCGTTATGTGCAATGCTTGAGCTCAAAAGATGAAACATTTGATGAATTTCAAATTTGGTTGAAAAAGGTCCAAAACAAATTTGATCTAAAACTTGTGTCATTAAGATCGGATCATGGAACCGAATTTGAAAATTCATCATTTGAATCCTATTGTGATGAACATGGTGTTAGTCATAACGTTTCGGCACGTCGAACACCCCAACAAAATGGGGTGGTTGAACGTATGAACCGTACACTTGAAAACATATCTAGGACCATGCTTTTAAGTTGCAATTTGCCAAAGAGTTTTTGGGCCAAAGCGGTTAACACATCTTGCTACATCTATAACCGCGTTATGATCCGCAAAATGCTAAATAAGACGCCATATGAATTACTACGAGGTCGTAAGCCCAACATCTCACACCTCTGATTTTTTGGAAGTAAATGTTTTGTTCACAACAATGCAAAAGACAATTTGGGAAAATTTGATGCTCGTAATTATGAGGCCGTGTTTGTTGGATATTTGGATAATAGTAAATCGTATAGTCTATAACAAACTAACGATGAAAATGGAAAAAAGCATACATGTTATATTTGATGAATCTAGTGTTTTTGGTTCTTCTGGACAGGAAGAAGATGATGAGGATGATGGGACTTCGAGATTGGTCTATCAAGAAAGGAGATGGATGAAGTGAATGAAGAAAGTGAGTAACAGTCGGAGCCATTGCTGCATGATGAAGCTGGCCAAAATTCAAAGGGAACTAATCATACCTTATCTCAAGAAGATGCTAGCACATCCGGGGAAATGAGGATACAAGTAAACAGCCCACACATGCAAAAATCTCACCACAATCACCCTCACAAAACCACCCTGATTCAACAGTGACATCCACAATGACACCAGAACCCCAAGAATTCATCCCCCTTCAAACCAAAGAAATGGAAACACCAGAGCTCACATCCTCTGACAAACATAATAAGTGATCTTCAGTCAGGGATAAACACTAGATCATATCTTCATAACTTCTGTGCACACAATGCTTTTCTTTCCCAACTTGAACCTGCAAATGCCACAATAGCTGTAACAACCCGAAAAGTACCCGATTTTTCTAGTAAAAATATTTTCTAACACTTTTCAGTAGAACTTAAGTTTTTAAAATAGGAATTTTTGTTCAGAGTCTTATTTTGAAATTCCGCGTTCGTATTTGGAATTTTTGAGGGATTTCATGAAAAGACCGTTTTTAGTCATCTTTGACTTTTCTTGACTTTTAAGTCGTCTTTGACTTTTCTTGACTTTTTAAAAGTCGTCATTGACTTTTATTGACTTTTAAGTCGTCCTAAACTTTTCTTGACTTTTAAGTCATCTTCGACTTTTCTCGACTTTTCAGTCAACTTTGACTTCCGTTGACTTTTCCCGACTCGCCTCATAAGTTTGAAGACCGAAATTTTATTTAAAAAAATAATATTTTTGATTTATTTTTATTTAGATTTATTAAGATTTATCATAATTTAATATAATTATTTTGAATTTATTCGGAATTTAAAGAATAACGTTTACGGTTTTAACCGAACGTCATTTAACTATTCCCGACTCATCGTAAAGCGCGAAACAAAATCGAAACTCGACTTTGGCATGAGTCACACGCGCGTGTCATCGTTTCCACTCACAATTAGATATTTTAATTATTTTGATTAAACTAATCAAAATATCTAGATATTTATTAACTTTATCGATCAGTTAACGAAAATTACGCAAAACGCTCGAAATCAGACCCGTCTAGCACAAAACCACACGGCACTCTTGCTCTCTAATAGACCTTGATATTTTCATTTCTTTGGATTATAATATCATAATATCTAGATATTTGATGTAATTAACTTTATCGTTAATTATATTTAATCGATTACCGTAAAATAATTATTAAACGCGAGTCAATTACGTAACAACAATTTCAAAACCCGACATCCTTATTTGTCTATAAACACACGGCTCAACCCACACTCTTTACTCACTAACAACTTTTCATTTTACAACAAATCAAATTAAGATCAAAATATCACTTTCTTTAATCGTTCTTCGTGTTCTTCGTCGTTCATCATTTGTTCTTCGTTGTTCTTGAGCAAAACCTTCATAAAACCTTCATTTCTTAATTAAATCCGTCCTATCTTATATTTCTAGACTCTCCTCTTCGCTCTCCATCTTCACGTACGGTTTAATTTCAATTCCGTCAAGATCGTTTTCAACACTTTAATTATGGAAATTTATTTTTAGTTCTAATAATGTTTTTCTTGTCATTTCTTATAGGGGAAGATTTTGAAGACGAGTTTGGAGACTCGTATATTTTGGGTGAAGATTAGTAGGAGGGATTCTTGGTTTATACTTCTTATTTTGATGCTAATTGTCTTGCTTAGCTAAGGTAACGATTCCGAGTTACTCGACGGATATATGTTACATAGCTTTTGTTAGCCTTTAGTTTTTGTTCATGTTATGGATATTTATGATTTTAGTTAGTAACATAGTCTTTAGTTTTGTTGCCTTTGATTTTGGTTCATCTTTGTTTTTGGTTCATGTTTTGGTGATTTATGGATTTTTAGTAGTAATATGATAAGTAGTTGTTTTTATCATGTGGTATGAATTTATAACAAGTTTAGTGTTCTTGACATTTTTTTTTATGATTTGTTATAATCATGATTTTTGTATGAAGATTGTTAAAATGGTTGTTTGATGATTAAAAACATGTTGGAATTTATTGGGTGTTGTTGGGGTGGAAACCGTGGAGAGGGGCTGGCCAAACCGGACCAAACCAGACCGGTCCAGGCCGGTTCAGACCCGGTCTGGGTTGGTCCATGGTGGGTCCGGGTTTTGGTCTTTGGGTTGTGTCGATGTTTGATTGTTATGTTGTTGTTTTGACGGGTTTTAATTATGTGAACACTTACGCATACTAGATAACTGCCATGCAAGAAGAACTGAATCAATTTGAAAGAAACCAGGTATGACACCTTGTCCCTAGACCCACAAATCATACTGTGATTGGTACAAAGTAGGTGTTTCGCAATAAGCTAGATGATTCCCGAGAAATCGAAAGGAACAAATCTAGATTAGTGGTCCAAGGTTATAACCAACAAGAAGGAATCGATTATGATGAAACATTTGCACCGATAGCTAGACTTGAAGCCATACGAATGCTCGTAGCTTTTGCAGCTCACGAAGGCATCAAACTTTTTCAAATGGATGTAAAAACCGCTTTCTTAAATGGTTATCTTGATGAAGATGTCTTTGTAGAACAACCCCCCTGTAACAACCGGAAAAGTACCCAATTTTTCTAGTAAAAATATTTACTAACACTTTTCAGCAGACTTAAGTTTTTAAAATAGAATTTATTGTTTCGAGTCGTATTTTGAAATTCCGAGTTCGTATTTGGAATTTCTGAGAGATTTCATGAAAATCCCGTTTTTAGTCATCTTTGACTTTTCTTGACTTTTAAGTCGTCTTTGACTTTTTCTTGACTTTTTAAAGTCGTCATTTACTTTTCTTGACTTTTAAGTCGTCATAAACTTTTCTTGACTTTTAAGTCATCTTTGACTTTTCTTGACTTTTAAGCGACTTTGACTTTCGTTGACTTTTCCGACTCGCCCTCATAAATTGAGAAGACCGAAATTTTATTTTGAAAAATAATTTAATTTAATTTATTTTTATTATGATTATTGAATTTATGCTAATTTAATATAATTATTTTGAATTTATTTGGAATTAAAGAATAACTTTACGATTTAATCCCGAACATCATTTAACTATTCCCGAGTCATCTCAAATCCCGAAACAACCCCGAAACCCGACTTTGGCATGAGTCACCCGCCCATGTCATCTTTTTCCACTCACAATTAGATATTCTAATTGTTTTGATTAAACTAATAATAATATCTAGATATTTATTAACTTTATCGATCCGTCAACGGAAAATACGCAAATCGTTTACAAAACTGACCCGACAATCACAAAACCACACGGCTCCCTCTCCTCTTTTTGTCCTTGATATTTTCTTTCTTTTCATTATAATA
>JAIUZE010022548.1:0-22504 GCA_022085475.1 Heliosperma pusillum | reverse complement strand
ACCGCTGTGTTGGCCTGAGCCTTGCCCTTACCCCTACCCTTGTTGTTAATCATGAGAACGTCCTGTTTCACGCTCCCACTCAATTTCAGATCACTCTCGGTCTGTACGAGAAGTTAGTGGAGCTGATGAAGACTTTTCTTCATATCATTCATATAGTAATTTGCCCTGAAAAGGGCAAAACCATCATGAAGTGAATGAAGAACGCGGTCTATGACGATCTTCTCATCGATTTTGCAACCAAGTGCCTCCAGTTTCTCGCCATTCTCAATCATGTCAAGAATGTGTGGGCTAACTGCTTGGCCCTTCTGGAGTTTCGCCTCAAAGAAGCGACAGGTATGCTCATAGCTAACGATCCTCGGAGCTTTCGAGAACTCGTTAGAGAGCGTGGTGAAAATCTTATTCGCACCATGGGCAATGAATCGCCTTTGCAAATTTGATTCCATTGAAAAGATGAGTACGTTCTTTATCGCACCCGCCTCCATCATGAAATCACTATAAACAAGTGATTCATTTGCTCCTGCATTGGGGCCTGGGTTGGGCGGTAGTGGCTCAGTCAAGTACTTGAGCTTACCGTCAGCAATGGCAGAATTCCGTAATGCCGCCTCCCAGTCCGCAAAGTTGGACCCGTTATTCTTCAGTCGCGTTGAGTGATTCATATTGTCCATGAAAATCTTAAGCCAGGACTCACGTCCGAGCGTGGCACTTGGCATTGGGTCATCAGTATGGCCAGCCATTTGTTTTTAGCAGTTATATCTGTATATAACGAATTCAAAAACTGTGAAAAAGAAAATAAATATGATAAGTATTCATCGTTTTAAATTTGAGTCTCATGATAAACTGTTTAATACGATGACTCGTGCATTTATACAATTGACCTCCCTCAAGAATTATATAAATGAAAACAAGACTCAATTTCTGTAAATTGATAAGCCAACCTCTTGGCTAATTCTACTTTTAGAATTCCTGGTCGATAAATTTCTGTAAATTCTATCTTTAGTCCATCATAATCACGAGATATTACTCGTACTATAATGTTGAGATAAAAATAGGTCAACACTCACTACTTTCCCAACGTAGAAGGGGTCATATTATGACTTCCGACGAAGAAGGGGTTCATAGTAGTTTTCCCTATAAAGACTAGTCTCAATTTTAGTTATAGGGGAAGGTCCCATCATCTTAACTTTAATTTATTTTAAGTGAACGAATGTCTAGCATCTCGAGAATGATTTAAACTAAGGTGATGGCCGTAAAAGCGAGTGACATATGTATGTCCATGATTAAATATTCAAACTATATGAAACATTTTTCATGCATTTTAGGTGGTTTGGTTTAGGCAGAATATGATGCAATTATCTATCATGTGAAAGAGAATGAAAGCGAGAAAATACGTAAACTATTACAACGGTCCTAGTGTGGCCTATCTACCAAAATGAACAGTAAATACAAGTTTGGAATCCATCCTTATGGACCCGAGAAGCTTGACTTGATGTTCCATCTTGGTCCATGTAGGGGGAGTGAGCATCCGATCTCCGTCTCTTGTCTTCTTAAAATTACATTTCAAAAATTACAAAAGTAAACCTATTTACATTCTAATTCCCAAAACATAATTAAAAAGATAAAAATATACGAGATCTCAAAAATACATCCAAACCATGTTTCCATCATTACAAAAACATGATTAACTAAGGCCACACTAGGTATTACATTTTAAACCAATTGCAAAAATAAGTAAATAAAATCATTCATTCATTCAAACAACATAAATAAAATGCATCAACTAAATAAATTATTCATTCAAGACATAATTCCGTAAGTATGTAGAGTAATTTATCCAAACCACCTTTTAAACTGATTAAATTATGTGATTATTCCGTAATAAGTCACAAAATTCGTATCAAACAAATCCAACTTTAACATTATTTTAAACCGCTTTAAAATAATTAGGTATCATATAATTGTGAACCGATTCACAACAAACGAAAAAAAAAATTATATTTTTTTTTTTCGGTACGGGTACTGTTCTTAGCCAGGAAAAACAAAAAAAAAAAAAAATTCTCGAAAAAAGCAGCAGCAGCCGCACAAAACAGCAGCAAATTTTTTTTTTTTTTTCCGGTACGGGTACTGTTCACAGCCAGGAAAAACAAAATTTTTTTTTTTTTTTTTCTCGAAAACAGCAGCAGCAGCCGCACAAAACAGCACAAATTTTTTTTTTTTTTTTCGTTCGTTTTTTTTCGGTTCAATTAACACAAAAAAAAACTTTGATGAATAGAAATCGTTTATGGTTGCTATTAGAACAAGATTAGCATATTAATTAATGAAACAAGATCAATCGTATATGCTAAAAACTATATAGCAAAAAAAAAAAAATTTTTAATCTCATCAACAAAACGAATCCATTTACGTTTTAATTTAATCTTTATTAAATCAAACATCTACAAATTTTTCATATGATTATTCTAACCGATTAAAATACCAATATGAAAAATCAAGTGGAACAAGAACAACCAAAATCGAAGGCGGAAAAAATTGAAACCACACGGCACAAAAAACAGTCCGTGTAAAAAAAATTTTCCGACGCAAAACAAGATGCAAAATCCATAATATGAAATTCATAAAATATAATTTTGTAGCCTTATGCTCTGATACCACTTGTGGGAAAATATCCGTATATTTCTCCTCTAAATTTCAGGATTATAACAAAATTATAAGATACGAAATAACGAGTCATATATGAAAATAACAATATGAATAAGAGATAAAAATTAACCTTTGGTCCTTGCAAATTGGCCTAAGAACAATATCAAAAGTATGATATCTCCTACTAGTTGCACCCAAGATGCTCCTTGATATGCCTTAATCGTGCTAGAACGATTATACAAAAATTACCGCTAATTTTATGTGAGGTTTGATGATAGATCTAGAGAGAAAAATCACCCTTGTGTTTTGTTTGTGCCATCACCTACACTTCAAAACCCTAGGTATTTTTCTTTTTATTCCCTCCTAATCAAACTAGCTAGGTTTTCCTAAAATAAGAAATTGCAATTTGGATCCTTTCCAAACCGATTTGGACCGAGTAGATATATCCATTTATTGCTTCATATTTTTCGATCATACCTAGTAAATAACATCCATTGTATTATTATAATTATCGTCACTAATATCGTCATCTTATTAATAAGTCCACTCAACCTTTTGCAGTCGATTTATTAATACATGTCTGACAATATTTACAATAATTATTACGAGTAATACATTTGCTTAATTAAATCTAACGGTTTATATTTAATCACGAATTAACTGATTAGTTCGTTTAAGCTAACATTATTTACATTAATTAAATATAACAGTTTATATTCAATTTACGAATTAACAGTTTAATCCGTCTATCATCATCATTTTTTACTAACCTTTTAGTCAAATACATCGACTAACCTTTTAGTCGTATAAGGCATCAATATGACTATATTATTCCTATAATCACATCTCTCAGACACATCCTATAGGTGTGACTTATAGGGACCAGTTGATCACCGCCATAATAAAATGACAATAACGTCAAACTTCTAGCGAGCCAACCGTTATTGATAAACGTTAATCAACTGATTATTATACAAAGTATACCCTGTGAACCTACAGAGATTTATTTATGTTATTGCACTAACTGTGGAGGACACTGGCTCCAACAGACGGTTGAAAAGACACGAGCCGTCTTAAGATAGGGAGAAAGCCTCATCTGTACACGTGTCACCAGATGCGTCTTTCTGGAGCCTATTGTTGGGGTTAAATAATTCACACACGGATAGATGACGTGGCAAGCGCTGATTGGACGAAAGGCAAATGCATGGATTAAGGGGAAGAAAAGATCAACGAGCGAGATTAGAAGTTTCAGGAAGATCGACGGCCAAGAATAGAAGTAACAAACACAACAAAGTAACAGTCATATTTTACCGAGTCAACAACAACACCCTCAAAACTCGGACCAGTAGAGGGGATCTCGCAACAATACCACCAGAGATGTTGGAGGCAGTACTGATACTATAAAAGAAAGGTAAGGAGAAAGGACAAGGGGACATTCAACTCTCTCATTCAAAAATCATTATACAAGCATACAAGCAATTATCAAGTACTTTTACATTTTTAGTGCATATCTTTGGAGGGATTCCGGCTCCCCCCGCGGTTTTTCCCACATTAGGTTTTCGCGTCACCAATTTCTTATGTCATTTCTTTTCATGCATTTTTCCTTACGTTTTTTTTTTTTTGATAAGGTAAGGAAACTAGATTGATCCTCTAAGGGAGGACCAAGCTATCTCATCATTTCGAATGAGTAAGGTAAGTTGAAGTCACCGGCTTTCAAACCACCTCGAAAGAGTTGGACACGAATGTCCAATAGAAGCCATAAAGTCAACAACTTTGTTGACCTCACGAAAGCAATGTTTAATTATCACTTCATCGAAAGAATGAAGATCTAATTGCACATCCTTGATGATACTATAAATTTCCCAAGAAATTTGCCAAGTATTACGAATTGAATTAATGACACATAAATTATCACCTTCAACAATTAACTTTAAGATTCCTAAGTGTTTACCGGCTAAAATACCTTCGTTTAGCGCGAGAGCTTCTGCAACAAGAATACTATTAGATCCACAACTTTTTGCTCCTAGCAAAATGATTTTACCATTATGATCTCTTATACAGTATCCTAGAGAAGCTTTATTCCCGTCTATTTTTTATCCGTCGAAATTTAGTTTTAGGAAACCATTTTTAGGTTTCTCCCACCAAATTTCTTGCTTACTAACAATGTTTCTTACTGATTCGTCTTTATCAGGATTGTTGAGATCTTTATGTCTAGTTTCATTCCAAACCTTAATGTTATTACTATATAAAAGAGTAAGCTTGCTAATATTGATATGAACATTATTAAAAATAATGTCATTTCTGTAGAACCATGCATTCCACCACATAAGTACAATTTTAATGAAATCATCTTTTGAAATTAAGTTTCTAGGAAAATTAAGTTTCATTATAAAACTTTGACTAGATATATTATCATATACTGCCAAGAAATTTTTAAAGCTAATGATGTTCCTGTCTTGAATAACCGATATAATCAATGGACAATTGAAAAAGAAATGATCTTTGTCTTCGATAGGGTGATTGCACAAGACACACTGAGGTGGGATAACTATATGATTTCTTAACAGCCTACTTTTAGTAGGAAGGTCATCAACACAACTTTTCTAAAGAAAAAATTTTACTTTTGGAGGAACATTCAATTTCCAAATCCAGTAAAATTCACATTTGTCAAGATTTTGATCAAACAGACCTTGTGCTAACCAAGTCGCTGTTTTTGTAGAGAAATTTCAATCAACAGATAACCCCCAAAAGAGCGTATCTGAAATATTATTACGTGGCAATGGGATATTAATTATCTGGTTAACAATATCATTATTCACCATATCAGATAACTTACTAATATCCCATTGTTTATCAGGGCTTATGAAATCTTTAACCAAATGACTAAGATCAAGATTATTATGTGCATCAAAGTTCCTACTAAGAGGATAAGGAAGGACTCAATTATCACTCCATAAATTGATATTGTTACCATTACCCACTTGCCATCTTAACCCCTTTCTAAATAAATCCTGAATACTCATGAGTTTACGCCATTGCCAAAAGCAAACTTAATTAGGCTTATGATAAAAAAGAGAGCAATTTCTCAAGTATTTCTTAGTAATCACTTTCACCCATATATTTTCTTTTTCCATGATAATTTTCCATTTTCATTTGGAGAGCTTTATTAGCTGCTTCATAAGATTTAATTCCAAAGAAAATACCTATTAGTTTTGTCTAATCTGTTATGGATATTAGATGGAAGAAGAAAACTTTGCATCTGAAAAGTTCCTTTCGCAGCTAGTTAGCATTAACAAGAACTAGCCTACCTGGTTGCGATAAGAAATTCGCTTTCCATTTCGATAATTGAGTGCACGAGGAAGTAATTATACTTTCAAACGTACTTTTAGTCACTCTGCCATCAATTAAAGGACAACCTAAGTACTTACTCAAATGAGCTTCTTCGTTCATACAAAGAATACCTCTAAAAGACTCACGAAGTGAGCGGTCAATATTTTTAGTGCACTGGAAAGTTGATTTGTCGAAATTAACACATTACCCCGAAATCGTGCAAACTTTATCTAAAATAGATTTAATAGCTCTGCAACTTTGGTTAGAGGCTTTTGCGAAAATGATAGTGTCATCCGCAAAAGAAAGAAAAGGAATTTTCTCCACTCCAGGTCCAATTCTATTGCCAATATCACTAGAACTAAGTTCGCTATTTTTTTGTAGAGATCTTGCTAAAACCTCAGCCCACATAATAAAAATATATGGCGAAAGGGGGTCTCCCTGTCTAATACCTCGAATAGGTGTGAACACGGTCCCTGGTCTTCCATTTACCAGAACTGATAAAGAAACAGTTTTAATACATTGCATAATCCAAGAGATCCAAGTTGAATTAAAACCCATTTGCATAAAAGTTTCTTCTATAAAGTTCCATTCAAGACGGTCATAAGCTTTCTCCATATCGAGTTTAATAGCAATCCATCCTCCTTTACCTTTTTTACGCTTAAAAGAATTAAAAATCTCATGCACTAAAAGTATCCTGAATAAAGCGATTAGGTGTAAAGGCACCCTGAATAAATCTCATGCGCTAAAAGGATATTTTCCTTACGTTATTTCATTGTTTAAGTACTAGTAGAATAGCCATTTTGATCACTTAACAAGTAAATCACCTAATTAGCAAGTTTTTACCTAAACAAAATTTACCACTTTTTGTATGCGCAATGGTTAGTGATAAACTCAGAAACGTGAGGCAGAAAAATTGATGAGGAAAGTTGATGATCTTATTCATTAAGAGGTGAGTACATATATACTGCCCTAGCTCCAATATTTTAGGTAACTAATCTTCTAGAATCATTCTAGAATTATTCACAAGCAAATCTATTCCTAATATACAGAGATAGGAATCGTAATCATATAACAAACATTGACTAACAATATATACAATATCTTTTCACTCCCCCTCAAGTTGGAGCACTTGGTAGTCCAAGTCCCAACTTGCTTTGAAGATGACTAAAGGCTTCGCCTCCTAAGGCTTTCGTAAATAGGTCCGCGACTTGCTCCTTGCTTCGAATGTGAAGGGTATTAATCGTTTTGTTCACCAAGTATTGTCGGATAAAGTGGCAATCGATTTCGATGTGTTTGGTTCGATCGTGAAAGACTGGGTTCCTTGCTATGTGGAGGGATGCCTGATTATCGCAAAATAAATTTATAGGATGTGTATGAAACACACCTAAGGACCCCAAGAAGAATTTTATCCAAACCAACTCACTTGTTACCGCTGCCATTGCTCTATATTCCGCCTCCGCCGTAGACTTTGCTACCGTAACTTGCTTTTTAGCTCGCCAAGACACTGGTGATCCCCCCAAAGAGACGAAATATCCACTTAAAGACCGCCTTGTTAAAGGACAACTAGCATAATCCGAATCACAATAAGCTTTTAACTGTAAATTCGAATTCCCATTAATAATAATCCCCTTGCTTGGGTTCATTTTCAAATACCGAACAACACGCATCGCTCCGTCCCAGTGTTCTTTTCTTGGCTCATGGATGAACTGTGAGAGCACGTGCACTGCATACACGAGGTCCGGTATTGTGATTGTTAAATAAACAAGTCTCCCTACGACCCTGCGATATTTCATCGAATCCCTTAACAAGTCACCCTTTGCTAATGCGAGATTATGATGTTGTTGTATCGGTGTGTGAACCCGCTTAGCTTGCGACAATCCTGCTTCCTCAATTATTCCCAAAGCATACTTCCTCTGATTAAGGAATAATCCTTTCGAACTTTGCGCTACCTCAATACCAAAAAAATATTTGAGTCTACCCAAATCTTTGATGCCAAATTTCTTATCGAGATTGCGCTTGAACGATGCACCTGCTTCACTATTATTACTTACTACCACCATATCGCCAACATATACAAGAACTCCAATGAAAATTCCGTCTTTGTTCCGGGTAAACAGTGAGTAATCCGCCCATGATTGAGCAAAACCATGAGTACGTAAAAATTCTGTTAGCTGTGAGAACCAATTACGTGAAGCTTGTTTTAGACCGTACAATGATTTTTGCAATTTACATACCTTGTTTCGATCTTTTCTTTCAAACCCATGTGGAATGCGCATGTATGCTTCCTCTTCTAAATCTCCATGCAAAAAGGCGTTGTTTACGTCTAATTGCTCAATTATCCAATTTTTTGCTGCTGCTACGGCTAATAGGCATCGCACGCTCGTCATCTTTGCCACTGGTGCGTATTTCTCGTGATAGTCGATCCCTTCCACTTGGGTGAATCCTTGTGCTACGAGTCTCGCTTTGTACCTTTCAACCGTCCCGTCTGCTTTGTATTTAATTTTGTAGACCTATTTGCATCCAATTGGTTTCTTCCCATGTGGTAGAGATAGAACCTTCCAAGTTCCATTGCTTTCAAGAGTATTGATCTCTTTACGCATCGCTTCTCTCCACTTCGAATTCTGTGCAGCCTCGAAGTAATGTTGCGATTCTCGTGTCTCATCAATGGCAGCCAAAAACTCCTTATGACCCCTGGAAAAACAATTAGTAATAACGTAATTGACTAAGGGATAGCGAGTACCTGGTCTTTTGGACTTTGATTGGGCGGAATGATCGTGACATGGCGTGGGATTTATTATTTCAGTCGACTTGCAGCTATAATCCTTGCGCCAATAAGGTTCCTTTCTCTGACGCGCCTCTCTGCCAAGCACCTCCTGTTCGACCTCAAGTCCTACCTCACTATCGTGACTAGTGCTGGTAACCATGGTTTCTGGTCGTGACTCACCAGTTAAGCTAAGACTCCCCCTATTTTCGTGAGGGGCATCAGGGGGTTCGTCATTATCTACCTCATTATTGTACCATCCCTCTACGGTTTGTGTGTTGTCATCAAGTTTAGTATTATCTTCATTTGAACTGGACTCGTCAAGAAGGTAAGGCAACTTATGTTCGAAAAATTGGACATCTCTTGAAACAAATAACCTTTTTGTACTCAAATCATATACTTTCCATCCCTTTTTGTTGTGTGGGTATCCCAAGAATAAACACCGTTTTCCTCGTTCCCCGAATTTATCCCAGGTTCGATCTTTATTATGCACATAACAAAGACATCTAAACACCTTTATGTTATCAAAATGTGGTTTTTCCCCATGCAACAATTCATATGGTGTTTTTCCGTCTAAAAGAGGCGTGGGAGTTCTATTTATTAAATATGCCGCTGTTAACACACACTCCCCCCAAAATGAAATGGGTAAATTAGCCTGAAAACGCAACGTTCTAGCTTTTTCAAGGATATATCGATGTTTTCTCTCGACCCTTCCATTTTGTTGTGGAGTGTCAATGTTACTAGACCTGAAAATAATCCCCTCTTCTTCATAATAATATTTCATTTGACCCGATAAAAATTCCGTCCCGTTATCACCTTGAATGATTTTAACACAAGTATTGTATTGATTTTTAACCATTTGGCAAAACACTCGTATTATCTCACCGGCCTCTCCTTTGTGTTTCATCAAGTATACCCAAACATGTCTACTATGGTCGTCAACAATCGTTAAAAAATAATGAGAACGTGATAGACTAGCCGTGCTGTAGCCTCCCCAAATGTCGCAATGTATCAAACCAAACAAAAAACCACAACGTTTATCATTAAGCGAAAAAGGAATTCGGGTTTGTTTAGCCCTACAACACGCATCACAAACCTCACTAGAGTCCCAAAACAATTTATTGCCAACCATACTGGAAAAATGAGATAAAACATTACTCGAAGGATGACCAAGCCTTGCATGCCATAACTTTGTCTCCTTCGAAACACCAGACTTTCTGCTCCTTCTTGAAATAATAAACCCCGTCACGCGCATCACCCCGTCCAATCTCCGTCTTCATAGACCGGTCCTGCATAACACAAAAGTCGGAGTAAAACTTTATTACGCAATTGTTTTCTCTAATTAGTTGCTCTACCGAAATTAAATCACACTGCAAAGTTGGGACATAAAGAACATCTTTTAGAACGAAGTTGTCGCTCAAGACAACTTCACCATGGTCCGTTGCTTCCACCTCTCTTCCATCTGGCAGTCCCACAATTGACTTCCCCATTTTTCGGATATTTCTCAAACATCCTCTCCGTCCCGTCATATGGTGGGAACACCAACTGTCAATTAGCCATTCAACATTGATATCGTTACTCATACCTGCTAATTTATCGCTACCTTCCGGGCTCGATGCTAGGAAGATCCTTATCCGTTCTATTTCCTCCGCATTGAATGGCAGATTGAGTTGCGAGTTTGTCTCCTTCACAACACTTGAGGTGTTGGCTGCATTGGCCTTGTGCGTTCCCTGCTGTCCGCGTCCTCCAGTCCTTCCTCCTCCTCTGCCAAAGCTCCCCCTGTTGTTGCTCTCTCCTCTACGCCCTCTGCCTCTTCCACGTGCCTTTATGGCTTCCTAACCATGCTTGGCATAGCATGATTCTTCTGTGTGATAAAATTTACCACAACATGTGCACTGTGGTGCATCGTCTTCATCAGTAGCATTCTGGTTTCCCATGTTAAACTTTCCCTTTTCTGTTCATTTAACCGACATAGCAGCTTCATTCTTTTCCTCCTTTTCCTTCGTCATGCTCATGTGTCTTTCCTCTCTTAAGACAAGTGAATATGCCCTTGCA
Organism: Heliosperma pusillum; assembly: GCA_022085475.1. Taxonomy (NCBI): domain Eukaryota; kingdom Viridiplantae; phylum Streptophyta; class Magnoliopsida; order Caryophyllales; family Caryophyllaceae; genus Heliosperma; species Heliosperma pusillum. The sequence goes on along the minus strand of JAIUZE010022548.1, from coordinate 11,721 downwards.
AGAGAGGTGATGGTGTCTTCCATCAAGAGATTTGAACGAAGGTTTCCATACAGTTTTGAATCAAGTCCCATCAAGAATTGATGGACCTTCTCTTCCTCACGCTCTTTTGTCAGTTCGAGGGCTGCTCCACAAGTGCACGGCGGAACTCGAGAGTAGTTGGCAAGTTTGACCCATATTATTTTGAGACGAGTATAGTATTCTACCACTGACTCCCTTCCTTGTTTGCACTCATTCAGATCTCCCTTTAATTGATGGACTCGTGGTGCGTTTCCAGCCGCATAACGTTCACGCAATTCGTCCCAAATTTCTTTCATGCTTCCAGGGAACGTGATGCTCGCGTGTAACTTCTCCTCAATGGAACTTCGTAACCATCCTCTTAGCATGGCATTACATTGCCTCCATGCTACCAATTCGATGTTGTCTTCTCCCTCATCTCCTGCTGGTTTTCCGACCTTCCCTTCGATGAATCCTAATTTATTCTTTGCGTCTAATCCATTCTTGACAGCCGCAGCCCACAATCCGTAGTTATCGCCATTGAATTTGGTCGTTACGAGTGACATATTAGGACAATCAGAAGGGTGAAGATAAAGTGGTGATGACATAGGTATAACTCGTTCCTCCTGCTCATGATACCATGATAAACTCAGAAACGTGAGGCAGAAGAATTGATGAGGAAAGTTGATGATCTTATTCATTAAGAGGTGAGTACATATATACAGCCCTAACTCCAATATTTTAGGTAACTAATCTTCTAGAATCATTCACAAGCAAATCTATTCCTAATATAGAGAGATAGGAATCGTAATCATATAACAAACATTGAGGGGTTGCTTGGTTGCCCCTTAAATAACATAGGAACTCTAATTCATTTGAATTGTAAAAATGGTGAGTTGTTTGGTTGACACAATTCACATGAATTGAGACTTCCCATGAATTCCAATTCCTGCAAAATGGAGGAAGTTGCTTGCCTAGCCCCCCTAGGTAAGTGGGTAGGTAAGTGGGAATTCCTATGGAATTAGAGTTCCTACATGCAACCAAACAAGTTTTTCAAATTCACATGAAATGTAAAATCATGTGAGGTGAAAATTCCTATGAAAGTGCATTTCCTACGTGCAACCAAACAACTCCTGACTAACAATATATACAATATCTTTTCAGTTAGGCATTCGGGGTGTATGAACGAGCCGAAAAGAGCGAGTTATTTTCGTGTCATTATTGAACGGATTTTATTTGATTTATCGGTTGACATCTAGGTAGCACGGACACTCCTCCTACTTAGCCGTCCCGTGTCGGACATATGGACACCTATAAAGAAGGAATGAGAGGTTGTAAGATTAAAAGAGATTGATTAGAAAATGATTTTGGGTGGAAAATAAGAATAAATTATACCCAAAGTCAAATTTTACCTTCAATTATTTACATTTACTATCAAATACTATACAAAAATAAAATCATACGTTATTTATAACTATAAAATATATATTTTATTAAATTTAAATGTAGTGTCTCGTGTCCTAAATTTTACGAGATGCCGTATCACGTGTCCGTGCCGTGTCGTGTCCATTTTGGTGCTACCTAGGTTGGCATGATATGGAGTAATTGTCATGAATTTTAAATGATCTAAAATTGTACGACTACCAAGTGGCTACTTTAGAATGAGGAATGAGATGATACTAGTAGTCTAGTAGACGGCAGAAAACAAGAAAATAATAAGAGAGTGGAGAAATGATTAAGACAAGCAGAGGTTGTAATTGCATTATAGAAAGATAGTGTTGGACAATAATACAAGTGATTAGAATACCAAGACGCATCGGATCTCTCATCCGTCAAAATACGACAAACATTAACAGACACAGTGTTGAACCTTAAACAGCAACTCAATTAAAATAATTAAAACAACACAAATAAACTATAAATAAAAAGCAGGAATTGAAGAAGTAGGATCAGAGAGCCAAAAGCAAAGCGGGAAGTGATTTCCCAAAGCGATTAGCGACACTGCTTTCCCAGACAGGCTGACACGGGCGGCGGCGAGGGCGAGACGAGTTGTTATTGGAATCGGCAGCAACAAGACGGGTGACAGTAAGAGAAGTATTAAAAAACTCCTTAAGTTGAGTAATCACCCCATCAGTGACAGTCCAAGCATGAACCCAAGACACGGAGCGGGTTAGATCGCAGCCTTCAGCGAGGACGAGGGAAGATCCGAGAATGGGGAAGATAGACTGAGGAATGAAGGTGAAAGGTTGAGAGTGAGATGGAGTAGAGCCAGTGAGAAGGTGCATTAGAAATAGGTGTGAGGGTGGACCATGGAACCACCATTCAAGGTCAGGTGTAACAAGGGTTGATACCAAAGAAGAGTCACCTGACTTTAAGGCTTCATAGAGGGATAACACTACAGAGGAGTTTTGGGACTCCAGCTCTTGGGTGTTTGCCAGTTCTTTATAGGGGGTTTCCTGTTTGTTGTTGGTTGTTTGTTGTTGGAGAGATGTGGGAAGATGGATGAGAGATGTGGGGGGTTTTATAAGAGTAGGTCTCAAGAGATTGGGAGGTGTTTGAGTTAATGTAGGATAACGCCTCCACAAACTTGCCCAATCGAATATGCTATGCTCTTTATTACGGACTACGGAGTACAGTTTTACTCCAACTCATTAAAACCTTCTTTTAATACCAATCCCATCCAATTCATTCAAACTACCTTACCATTTTTTTGTCACCGAATATACCTCACTAATTTTTAAATCCAATATTTTAACCTCAATTAAACAAATTCCTAATATTCAGGGCCGGCGCTTGGGCTTGTCTAGCTGTGCAAATGACAAGGGCCCAATATTAAGAGGGGGACCCAATGTAAAAAAAAAACAAAAAAAAAAAAACTAACGACTCATCAGCCAAGTAAGAGGAAAAAGTCAATAGACACTTTTTTGTAATATAAGGATAAAGAATATTCTTAATTAATTCCTAATTTGACTCTTGCTATTTTGTTCATACTGCTTTTCATTAAATTCCAAAAAACTAAAAATCAATTTTCCTTATAAATTGTTTAGGGTACTGTATTCCTTTGATTCATCCTTTAAAATTAGAATTTTGAATGGAGTGAAGTTTACGTGTCTTAAGTGGGCAAGTGGCTATTGCTTATTTGCTTGTTATACTTCATCTCGTCGATCCATTTATCCACCTTCGTTGTCTCAGTAATCCGGAATCAGGTTGTTCTAATTCCTGTTCTTTTTTTTTTTATTATTTCATTATATATTTATATTAATTCTGTTGTTGTTTTGTTATTTTTTGTGGTAACTATTGACTTGTTGCTAGCGTTTTTTTGTATTGACGGTAAAAAAATTTTTTATTGTTGACTCGCTGTTGGCGTCTTTTAGTTTTGAAGTTGATTTTTTTTTATTTGCGGTTTAGCGATTATCGTCTTTGTTTGTGAATTGTGGCTCATAATTTCTTTGTGTGTCATATTCTTATTTTGTTAATTATTGTCTTTGTTTAAGAAGTGTTAATTCAGTTATTGAATACGGTTTACAATGTTGCCTAAAAAACATTTATCTGGATGCGAGAAAAGAAAAAAAAAAGAAAACTTGCTGAAGAGTTAATAAAATCACAACAAGGTGATATCCACAAGTTTATTGTTAGAAATGTTATTAATGAAAGTTCAACTCAGTCAAATGAAAGTTTACACGATTCTATCAATGAAAGTAATGAAAGAAACGGTCACAATGATTTTAATGACGATAGTGATAGAAATGAGTCTAATGTGCCAATTATTAATCATGTAGATGATGTTGAAAATGAGTCTACTTTGCCAAATGATGTGCCAATTGATGTTGATGAAGATAATGTTGGAAATGAGTCTAATTTGCCAAATGATGTGCCAATTGTTGTTGATAAAGATAATGTTGAAAATGAGTGTAATTTGCCAAATGATGTGCCAAATATATCCAATACTTTTATTGATATTTATGATCCTATGAATTGGACTAATCTTGATAACAAGACAAGAGATACGATAATTGAAAAAGGACCTATACGAGAAATGAATATTGACTTTCCTCTTGATGATGATAGTAGACATTTTAAATATGCTTATTTTTCTAAAAAGATGAACAATGGTGAGATTAGTGATAGAAAATGGTTGATTTATTCTAAACTTATTGACAAAGTATTCTGTTTTTGCTGCAAGTTGTTTAAATCTATCACTAATAAAAGTTTGTTGGCAAACGATGGATTACGTGATTGGAAACGTATAATTGAAAGATTAAAAGACCATGAAAATAGTACCGAGCATATGAATAACATGTCTACTTGGAATGAAGTGAGATTAAGGCTAGATAAGTGTGAAACAATTGATAAAAATTTGCAGGAAACGATTAGGAAAGAGAAAAATCAATGGAGGCAAGTGTTAGAATATTTTCAACTGGGAAATGTCTTGCTACTCATAACTTGGCATTTAGAGGATCTAATGAAAAATTATATCAAGATAATAATGGTAATTTATTAGGATTAATTAAAATGATTGCTGAATTTGATGTAGTAATGCAAGATCATGTTAGAAAGATTCAAAACCGTGATATTCATCATCATTATCTTGGATATAAAATTCAAAATGAATTGATCTCTCTTTTGGCTTATAATGTGAAATGTTCTATAATCAAAACTATCAAAGAGGTAAAATATTTCTCTATAATTCTTGATTGTACTCCTGATATTGCTCACCAAGAACAAATGACTTTGATAATACGATGTGTGAATATGTCAAATGAAAAAATTAAAATTGAAGAGTGTTTTTTAGAATTTTTGGAGGTGACTGATACAACAGGATTAGGACTTTTATTTGAACTAGAAAAGGTTTGAAAGTCTCTTGATCTTAATATTGATGATGTAAGAGGTCAAGGTAATGATAACGGCTCCAACATGAAAGGAAAGCACCAAGGTGTACAAAAACGTTTACTTGAAGTTAACCCGAGTGGATTATATATGCCTTGTGCTTGTCATAGTTTGAATCTCGCTCTTAGCGATATGGCACATTCTTGTACAAGAGCCGTTTCTTTTTTTGGTATTGTTCAACGCATATATGCATTGTTTTCTAGTTCCTAAAAAAGATGGAAGATTTTGGTTGATAATGTTCCTGAATTTACTTTGAAATTTTTATCTAATACTCATTGGGAGAGTCGAATTAAAAGTGTGAAAGCCATTAGATTTCAAGCACCTCAATTAAGATTGGCTTTGTTGGTTTTATATGAATCTTGTGATAGTGATGCAAAGTCAAAGAGTGAAACTGAAAGTTTGTATAATGCACTTGGGAGCTTTGACTTTTTGCTTGGAATGATTATTTGGTATGAAATTTTATTTGTCATAAATAAGGTTAGTAAGAAATTACAATCTAAGTCCACGTGTATTGATACAACAATAGTTCTAGTTGAAGGTATAATGTCATATTTTGAGAAGTTTAGAGTTGATGGCTTTCTTTATTGTATGAATAATGCTAAAGATATTGCACTTGATATGGATGTAGAGCCTATTCTTCCGACAAAGCGTCGTTGTGACAACCCTCGCGAATGCGGAAAATAAAATCATACAAGCATGTGAATTATATAGCGGAAATAGGAAGTTTTAAAAACTTTTATACATGCAAGAAGAAGTATACGAGGAGTGTCAAATATTACAAACTAAAATACGAAATACAACAAAGAGACGAAGTCTCTCAAAATGTTATAAATGTCAAACTGTTTAGCAAACTAGCTAAAATCGCTAGAGGTGTTTCAATCCAGGGACAACGCCCGCTAGCTCACACCCGAACCCAAAATATCATAAGCAAAAAGCCATCCAAATCAAGTAACCTGTTCATCCATGAAAAACATGAACGCCACAGTCAGTGGGGAGTAACTCCGGATTCTCCCAGCCATATCACATTAAACGTACATAAAAGGAAATACAAAAGTAGAAGCATGCATATATAGATATACATGTGAAATACGATAAGGATAGATAGGCAATTCAATATATAAAGATAAAAGCATAAGGAGTACAAGTCAGAATCCATCATGTTATACAAAGACTCGGGGAAGACACTCTTAGGCAACCGAATACGCTCACTAGGGCTTGAATCTCACCGTTAGCGGTATAAGTTTGATAAGATTGAGACTCGACAAACAAACCATGCCAAGTCATGCGATGTGACCATGAATACTCAAGCATGTAATCAAGCATCCACTTTTTAACTCAACACAAAACGACATCTCTCACGGGTCAATGAAACACACTAGCACCGTGTGTTACATGGGCAAGAGGATGATTTTAAAAGGCATCCCACGGGATCAATTCCATGAACGCTTTACACTATCCACGTCACATTTCGTATATTAGAAAATTTCTCATGGTAAGCAACGAAGATTAATAATACGGTCCTGGCTAAATGGCCAGACTCTTTGGATAAGACGTCTGTTCCGATTCGACATGTGGTAAGACGTTCCACATCCAAGACTCGGTCAATCATAGACGCCGAGTACCCCAAATTCGGTCGACATTCACGAAAGAGGCAGAAAAGAGCACAAGCCTCATAACAAGCGGTACGTGATGATGGTTTCGTCGTCAAAACAAACATCAAAAATAACCCAATAAAAGTAGTATAAATGGGTCGAATCCACGAGGATGGAGGAGGTCAACTACTAGTTCGATCGCGTCCTATTCTAGCCTAATAAATGATTGGTTGGAAGATTAACTAAAAACAAGGAAAAACAAGTAATCGCTAAGTAATAAAGATGAAAACAATTAAGGGAAAGACTAAGGTGAAGGGTTCACCTTAGGGGGATTAATGGGCTAGTAGGGTAATTAGCAAATGGGTAAGTAATTCGAGTAAAATCAATTGCTAATGTCTCAACAATCGATAATCATCAACAAAGCCATCGCATTTGTCTCAACTCACCCATATAAACACTAGTCTAATCATTTCTACCACCGTCGCTTAAGAAATAATCAAACCATGCTTGATAAAATGGGCAACTTTCGTTTACACATTTCATCAAACACTTAGTGTTCATATGAGCAATACCCAAATTATTTACCACAAACTTACTAAGTAACAAACCTAATACCCCACATAATCCTCCCTTAGGTTCCCCCTAAACCCTAGAGGAGAACTACTCACACATACTAAGGGGAATCAAAGCACTAAAGGCAAGAAGTGATTCAATGAACATCATGTTATGAGATGAACAATTAAAACAATCAAATGACAAACAATAAACTAGAAATGGAAATAAATTGCATAAACAACAAAAAAGATGAGAAATTTAATACCAACAAGCTTGTATTAATGGAGAGGGAGAATGTCTTCACCCTTAGAATCCTCAATACAAACCCCAAAACTGAAATGAAACACTAGATCTAGCAACTTGAAATGAGAAACTAAGCTTAATTAGGGAAAGATTAGGAGAGTAATTAATACTTAATAGAGGCTACAAATATCTAGGGTTTTGTGCTAAGAGGAATGTAAAAACTGCTTACAAAATAATAGGGGGAGGGTATATATAGGTATCTCGAAATTAAGGAAGAAATTAGAAGAAGAGGGCGAATTTTCAGTCTTGTGTTCCTCGCCGGTCGACCGGCCGCCGGGCCTCTGACCGGCCCGGAGCACATCAGTAACTTCAGTAACTTCGTCTTCAAAATCTTCAAAATTCTTCTAAGTATGGAGAATAGGGGGTCCTGGCCGGTCGACCGGCCGCCGGTCGACCGGCCGCCGGTCCCCCACCGGCCTGGAGCACCATTTCACTCTCATGGGCATTCTGTTGTATGTGCAGGCCGGGTAGTCGACCGGCCGCCGGTCGACCGGCCGGCGCTACCTGGGCCTTTTCTCCTCTTTCTCAACTTTTTCATTTGTGGAGTTGAGGTCTAGGCCGGTGGACCGGCCGCCGGTCAGAGGACCGACCAGCACCACCTGATACTCATTTCTTCATTCTTCTTCTCATCTTCGAATCCCGACTCATGCAAGACCTTTATGCTCCGATTTCTTCATTTTCGGCTTAATTCGTACAAATTAAGATCGACATTCATAGTACGGGAAATCGGGGAGCAAAATGCAATTAAGGGCACGCAAATCCGTGTAAACGGACCGAAATGGGGACGAAAAAGAGGGAAAATGTGACTAATTAAATGCTTATCAAAATTTCCCACACTTAAGACTTACTCGTCCTCGAGTAAGTAAACAAAATTCGAGACCCATAAGTACCCTTATTCAACACTACACTAACACTAATGCTACAACCTAAACTACTAGTAATATCCGACGGTAGGCAATTAACGGGCCTCCTCCGTCCCTTCAACTCACAACGAGATACTCATGAGGTAGAGTACCTCCTTGTAAGGCAAGTAGGGGCTTGCTCAAAATCGCGACGCATCCAAATGAAAAACACGTAAGAACACGACAAAGATGCATCTAACAAAAGAAAAATCACATGCCTCATCCATGTGACGGAAATATCTAAAAGGAAAACCGTTTAAATTATGCATGATCCTTGTAAGCCACTAATATCATAAAGCATGGAAAAAATATTCGCCTCCTAGCGGTGCAAGTCTAATGAAAATTTCGAACCCCGTCTACTATTTGCTTGGCCAAGAGCGATAAAATGGAAGATGGAAATGAAATCCTCGTGACGTTATTAAGCACAATAGCATATGGAATTCACGTTTCTCAAATAAATGAGACACAAGGGTCGTCCCGTCTCACTATGCAACTTCAAAGGTAAATGATTCAAGAAGGATAAAAGAAAATTGAGATTTGAGTCTAAGTGCTTGCAAAACTTTTCATTTCACACTTTGCTTTCTTTTTCTTTTTCTTTCTTTTTGATTTGCATTTTGGTTTGCAATTTTTGGCATGAAAGCGCACGGTTTCCGTCAAGAACATGCGGTCGGAACCAACAATAGGGGTATCCCCACCGTAGTGGCATCGAAAGGGGGCCTAGATATGGGCCCACTAGAATCCCTAGAAGTTCCGTTTTGCACTTCCTCGACGAAAACAAGAAAAGATGATAATTGACCCAATATTTTCAGCTTGTTTGATTTGTTTCCTTTTTTGATCAAAAGTGGAAGAACAATGAATCATGGTTGGTTGCATAGCAAGAACGGTCACCTAAGAATCCTTTCTACCATCGGAATAATCACATCAATCGAGGTTGTCGAGGTGGAATAAGCGCAAACTCGTGACTCGGCATTAGTAGACGGGGTAAAACTCACTAAAAATGCACAACCCAGGGCGTCTAAAATTCCACGATTAAGATGAACACTTTATGAATAAAAAAGTAGCAAAAAGGGACTATGCACATTCAACAAGTTTTCCAAAAAGACAATTATTAAAACATTTTTCTAAATGCAACGATATGCCATGATGCAATCTAGCCTATATACAACTTAAATGCACATGCTCTAACCGACTATATGACACATAAGCTAATGCTATCTCCTAACAGCACACAAGTGGCACACACGCCAATCAACAAAATTCACACCATCGTCATCAACACATCCCATCCTCAAATAAGAAGGAAAGGAGATAAGGGAGAAGAGAAATAGGAAAGATCTCACCAAGGCGTCTTCATTTTCCCTTTTTCGTGCCTCTTATGATGTGGGGCGCACCTATGGATGGAGATAAAAAGAAACACACGGCAATATATACAAAATAAACTATATACAAACTAATCTAAACATATATTTTTTTTGGAAAATTTTCAAATTTTTCGATTTTTAGGCATTTTTCAACTTTTTTCAAAAATCAACGATATATACAAAAGAAATAAATCCTCCCCACACTTAAGTCTTACTCGTCCCCGAGTAAGTGACTCAAATATGAAAGGAGAGAAAAAAGAAAAGGAAAAACAAAACAAAATTGTTTTTTGGGTTTTTCAATTTTTTGGGAATTCTCTCCCCACACTTAGTATTTACATGGTGCGAGGGGTGAATTCAAAACAAATAACATGTTTTTGGGTTTTTAAATATTTTGAAAAATAAAAACTTGTTTTTGGGGTTTTTAATTTTTGATGAGTAATCACAATATGAACAATATATACAAGAGGGTTAGCTCTAAGTAAATGCATGAACTAAATAAAATTCCTAAAACTAAATGCAAAATGATATAATACAAAGGCATGATCTAAGTAAATGCAAACTACACTATATGCTAATCTAGAGTCTCACTGCGGTGGTAAGGTGCATAAATGCAAGCCCCTCATGGGGGTACCTCCCACAAGAAAGTCTAGTGTGCCATATCGGAGTCTCGTCGTGGCGGTAAAATGCATAAATGCACGCCCCTCATGGGGGTACCAACCACGGGAAAGTCTAGTGTGCCATATCGGAGTCTCGTCGTGGCGGTAAAATGCATAAATGCACGCCCCTCATGGGGGTACCAACCACGGGAAAGTCTAAAAATGACACCTAAACAAAATGCAACTACGCTATATGGATGCAAGGCTAACATGTGACGATATGTTACAAAATTAAATTCTAATGCAAGCCTAAATGGATGCAACTAAATGGATAACTAAGCTAAGATATAATACAACTATCTAAATGCATGCGAAAATATAAATATGATGAAGATTTGGATTAAAAGGGATCATACTCATGGGTTTCCGGCCTCAGGAGCATCCAGTGAAATCAGAGGATGTAGTATCAAATTGGCCATGACTGGCCTCTGCAAAAGACGCATCTACATCCCTGGCTCCCGAACCAGAGCCGCCGCCCTCCACAATCTCGAACCGGGGACCCATGCTGTTAAACCACTCGGCATTCTGTGCCGCAATCTCTGGGTCCACCTCCTCCTCATCAACTACCGGCTGAGCAAAAACCGGTGCAGAAGAATAATAGTCATGCTGAATATTGAAATCACCAAACACCCTAGAACCCTGATCATACCCGCCCTCTGGCCACATGAAATAGGACGGATGTGGGCCAACTGGCTCCCTATACCCCTCCCTACACCAATTATCGTAAGAAGGGTATTGGACAAGAGCCAAGTCATAATACATCCTGTCCATCCGCTGCGACAAAAGAGCTCTATCCCGAGCTTCCTCCTCTCGCCACTTAGTTGCCGCCTCTCTCTCCCTAGCCGCTGCCTCTCTCTCCGTAGCTGCTGCCTCAGAGGCCAAAGTCATGTCGGCCATGAACTGGATCAAGGAGGGATCCAAAGGTGGGTAACTGGTAGTGGTGGAAGTGGATGCGTCGGGTTGGGATGAATTGGGCCAAGGGCGCCACTGCTGCTGATGATAGAAGGGGCTCATATAAGGCAATGTGGTGGAAGTGGGGCCCCGCTCCTCTCTCCTATATGTAGTGACGGGGGCATTAGGATCTCGCCTAAATGCGGTAACTGGAGCTAAAGGATCTTCCGGGGTTTCTTCAGGTGGTGGTGGAGGGTTCTCCTCCTCTAAGGGGAGAAGATAGTGCGCGCTATCAGGAACCACTTTCATAGCCGCACTATTAGGGAGGGGAATAGAATTTATCCCTCGAATCCTCCAATAAGTCTTCCCGTCCTCAACTCTCTTTACTACCCAGTCAAGCTTCTTTGAAATGTAATCCTCCGTCAACAAGGAGCATCCCCCTAAACACCTCAAATTACGCTCATCTAGAGCATCTCTACATAGGACATGGGCAATCTTGGTAACAATCCCCCCTATATGGATTCCGGTCGGGCTAAATGGGTCATTGGAGATTTTTTGAAAGTGGATAGCGACATGGTGA
>JAIUZE010022545.1:0-16609 GCA_022085475.1 Heliosperma pusillum | reverse complement strand
TAAACACTTGTTCTTTGCTAACATTTTGAAAGACTCCGTCTCTTTGTTGTGTTTCCGTACTTAGTTTGTAATATTTTGACACTCCTCGTATTTTCTACCTTGCATGTATACAAGTTTTAAAAAACTTCACATTTCCGCTATATATTTCGCATGCTTGTATCTTTTATATTTCCGCATTCGCGAGGGTTGTCACAAACTCGGTTTAAACGCCAAAAATCAAAATAAATAGCAAATTAATCCCTAAAATCACGAAATTTGACCACAAACATTTTGAGGTCAGTAGGTATACATGCACCAAAATTTTTTTGTCAGAATCGTATTTTAACTTAAATTTTGATTTATTAGTTATCTTATAACTTTAATAAAAAATGTCCAAAATGAACATGCATGCTACAAGCTAGCTCTGATACCACATCAAAGTCCATAGACCTTAATTAGACTCCTCTAATTAGTTGCTAAATTACTTGTTAATTTAGTATTTAATGATCTATGTAACATGCATGCAAATATAAAGACATTTATATAAAAGAAGAAATTTCCTCACATTGATATGAAAATAATATGGGCACAACAAGAACACCTTCTTGTTGTTCTTTAGCTAATAATATGGATGAACAAGAAATCTCCAAACTAGAAGACCTCCTTCAAGTTGCACCAAGATGACACCAAATAATCTACCCTTATTATTAACTAGATAATAAGATAGATGATATACTACTAATATTAGACTATATTACTACACTAGTAATACTTAAGAAATATTAGTATATGAGAGTTTTTAGTGAGAGGAAGAATTTTAGAGAGAAGTGTAAAATTGCACAAAATGAAATATGAAAAAATGAACAACCATTGTTCATTATAAGGCCACTTTGGCCGGACCATACATGCATGAAATGGCCTCTTATTTTGATTAATTTATTCACATGCAATAAGGTGGAGTGTAGGAAATATTAGTATGATTAAAGTATGTAGGTAATGTCTCAATCAAAAGGAGAATTGTGTAAGAAGAAAAGAACAAAATCATTTCTTCTTACATGTGCTATAACCGGCCACATGTGCCATATTATGGTCCATTTTAATTTTTGATATTTGTCCCACAAATACTTATTAATCATATGCTTAATTATTTTGTATAATTAAGTGTTAATTTGATCATATAACAATTATATGACACAATTAAATAAATAATATGTACTTAACATTTTAAGTAATATTTTACCATTATATCAATATATAATGGGTCCCACAATGCTTAGTTAATTTATTTTACAACTCCTTGTAAATATAATTAACTAATTACCTCTATCTCAAAACCTCAACTAATTTAGTAATTTAACGATTAATTACTAAGTTAAATCTTATTTAATCGTATTAAAATAAGATATAAATTTATTAGTCAATTATCGCATAATTGAAAAATAAAATTAATCGAATTTGAGTTCTTAACTCAATTTCTAACAATTAACTCTCGTACATATCGAATATATGTAATGGACTAATTAACTGTATCATATACAAATAATTAGTTACTATTTGGATTTCATCTTTTAGGTGTGACCGAAAGGGATCAGTTGATCACCGCCGTCATACGACAATAACGTCAAACTCTAGTCAGCCAACCGTTATTGATTTACGTTAATCATTTGACTAATCATATATTTAGTCAATAAATATCTCAATTATATTCCTTAATAAGATTTATTATGTGGCGCACTGTTTGTGGAGGACACCTACTCCAACATGATAACCTTCCGTTCTTCAAGGGTAGGTTCCTTGGAGTTTTTGGTTGCTTCTTTTTCTCTAGATGTCTTGCCAATCCTTGCCTCTAATTTTGAAAAAGCTTCGTTGTTTGCCAAAGTTGCTTCTCCAATTCTTTCTTCTAATTTCCCTTGAGCTTTTATCAATGTCATGATCAAAGCTTCGAGACGGGATGTCTCCTCATGTGTAGGGACTTGGGTCGGTTTGGCTAGTGTTGGATTATTGCAAAGTTCATGGGGTAACCTAAAGATGGGCTCCTTACTCTTTCCATTCCCAAGAGGACTATTAAAAGATTTGTCACTAATCATGTCAATTGTGACTATCAACGGTTCTTCACTCTCTTGGGTGGTTTGGCTAGAACTCGATGGGGTCAACTCTTCTACTCTCTTTTGGAGAGACAAAATGGTTGATTTGAGTGAGTTTAAGCTAGAAAAGAAGTATGAGTACATATTATGTTGGGCTTGGATTACTTCCCTTAACTTGACATCTACTTTTGCTATAAATTGATCATTTTGAAAGGATGAGTGTGGAATTGTATGAGGTGTATTAGTGGGTTGAGTTTGGCGAAATTGTGGGTGAAAAGATTTTAAGAGTGTGAGTTTGTTCGCACATCGTTGAGGTACATGCCCTATTCCTCCACAAAGTTCACAAGGTGTTGTTAGCGAGGTAAATGGGTTGAAAACTTTTGGGCGATATAAAGTGCTTTTTGGGGTGGTTTCTTTTGGTTGAACGGGACAGGCTAAGGAAATGGTAGTGTCAACATCATTTGAAGTTTCCACTCGGCTTTTCTTTCGCTCTCCCCCATTACTTTGTGAACCTTCCCCACTTTCTTTTTGAGAATTATTTGATAGGTTTGACAAAGTGGTTTTAAACCTACGGTGAAAAGCGATGACAATCTCTTCCCACTCCATTGGTCTTGTGGCATCCTTTAAACGACGGGTGAACCACCATTTAGCTTCTCCCTTTAGTGATAAAGGAAAGAGAGTTTCTCTAATTTGGTTTTGGGTGATTCCCTCCCTCATAAAGGTTTGACACAATTCACAAAAGGTTTGGATATGGTGTGACGGATTTTCATTTGGTTTACCACTAAATTGGTTACCCTCAATGAGAGCAATCAAAGTCATATGGACCCTTAGGATCCCACTAGCGAGCTCAAAAACCAGGTACCTTGGATCTTCCTTTGTTAGCACCATTTTTGTCAACCTACAAGAAAAACACAAAAAAGAAAGTTAGTGATGATTTTAAGGTACGGTTGCACCGAAAAATGGTAGAATTCTAAACAAAACTCAGCAATACATAGATAAACAAAACCGTGCTCCCCGGCAACGGCGCCAAAATTTGACCGTGCTTGTCGCGAGTCCGATACAAAAATAATTACCCACACTTAGGCTAACAACATAAAGGAATGTAATTAGGGAAGTAGGGTGTCGATCCTCAGGGAGTACGTGTTAACTATGAATTGCTATGGGGTGATTTTCATTTAAGTCCGATTCATTTGAGGTGGTTGTCTAAACTACTAACATAAAATAAAATGACAAGTATGTAAATGACGGTATTTAAATGACAAGTATGTAAATGACGGTATTTAAAACTCGAAGCAGACAACTTACCCGATCGGGTAGTCACGAATCCGATCGCTACCCGATCGGGGAAGTATGCTGATCCAAACGACAATATTTAAAATCTAACTAAGGACGATAATTAAAATGACAATATCGAAAAGCTATCTAACTCACTAATACAGTAGCAAATAACAATAAAGTAAACTATCTAAGGATGATAATAAAATGACAGTAAAGTAAACTAACTAAGCAACAATAAAATAAACTATCTAAAACGGTAAAATAAACTATCTAATCAAATTGATATAGTGAAAGAGAAATTCATGTAAAATGATTTAATATTTTTATTGATACCAACATTAGAATCACTACGATTGTCTAAGCCTTGTAGCGGTATATTCCTCTCGGATTCGTACCGACTTTTTAATGGGTCCTAACGTCCTCTCAGCCTGGTTAGGTCACTAAACCCCTATTGGTAGTCCTAATTCCCATCCCAACTCTCGTTACAAAGACGAAAATCGACTAATACAAACAATTGTTCATGGCCACTAAACAAAGTTATAGAGGTTGGTACAACCAAAGGAAGAAACAACTAGATGGTTCTATTGGTATCGACTCATCTTTTAATTCATTTAACTAGTAAATCATTTCAATATTACATTTCTATTTATTGTATTTACACAATGATAACCTTACAATGCTAGAATTAATCTAATTTATGTAATTAAGTAAATTAATAAGAAAAAGATGTAGGAAATTAAACTATAAAATATAAGTACTACAATGATTATGGTGATTATATTAATAATGATTCTAGTGATGAATTCTATAATTATATGATTAGGCAAAATAAAAGATGGCGGATTAGACGATGTTTTAGTTTCAACTAGATTGCTTTTACATTGATTTCCTAATAACAATAATATGAGAATGATACTAATGAGATTATAGTTCATGATGATGAAAATTGCATAAGTAAATCAAGGATAGAAGATTACCGAGTTTGGAATGCAAATTATAATAGAACGAAAGTAAAGAACAAATATCCAACCCAATAACAAAAGCTTATAAAAACAGAAGAGAAGTACTTAGAAATTGCATAAACTATAATCTAAAACTTGTATGAAAGAAATAAACTATTAGATTATTGTATGAAAAGTATAAGAAAGTATGTAAAGTATATGAAGTATGCTAATTGTGTGAGATGATCCTTGGCTTTTATAGGGCTGCATGGCTGCTGCATTTCGTCCAATTTCATACCCTAGACAAAGCCTTTAATCACTCCATTTAAGCTTGGTAGAAGAAGAGCCAAGAGACGTTCACCCGCAAACATACCCGATCGGGTAAATGGTAATCCGATCGGGTATGTAACCCAGATGGATTTTTCCGTCCTTTCCAATTTTGTCTTTGAGCACGGAATCCTATGCCTTGGTCTTGGTCAATGTAACACGTAATTGGGCTTGGGCTAGTGCTCCTTTGACTTGGGTTGATGTTTTCCATTCGAGGAAGGATGTAGAGGAATCGTAGTCAAATTGTGAAATGGCTATCATCGGTTCCTTGAAAACTCGTATTCTAGTGCCTTTGCTCCATAAAGTAAGAAAATATAGCAAAACCGCTTCATTTCCTATAAAACGAGACAAAGCACGCAAAACAACTAGAATAGTAATATTAGCTCGTTAATCACTTAACAAAGTGCATAAATCATATAGAAATCGAGCTAAAACGGAGGATAAATTAGTACAAAATATCGCTTATCAAACTCCCCCAAGCTAAACCCTTGCTTGTCCTCAAGCAAACATAACAATCATAACCAGGACAAGGGTAGCAAACACTGATCAATCTATCATACAAATCTCAAAAAGTAAGCTCTTAATAAGTAGATGAATCACAAACCCGTAGCAACAAGGGCGAAGGAAAGTGCGAATCATGGTTGAGATTTACATAACGGCGCAACATAGAAAATATTCTTTGGACTTTTTCAGCTTTTGCATGATCTTTTGACAATGGACTCTCACGGTACACTCTTCACTCAAATTTTTGTAAAATAGGAAATATTGGTTCAAATTTGAAGTGACACTCTCCTTTCTACAACTTATAAGAATGTGCCCGCAGTCTAGTATGGTAGACAATCCAAAATCATTAAGTAAGACTAATCATGATCAAAATATAATGTAAGAAGCCAAGAGAAGTAAAGAAGAGGCTTGGGAAATTTGGGTAAGAAAGTGGACAAACGATTTTGGTCATGTGGAGCTTTAAGTCAAGCTAGTAATAACCAAAATGTGTAATGGATACTCAATCCAAATCATACCAATTCCCATCAACAATAGTCAAAGCCAAAAGCAGCATATTGGCTTATTAAACATGAAAAATCGAGTGACGACCTCCCATAATTTTCCTTTCTTTTCTTTTCATTCATGGAAGCGTTTTTCTCTTCTTTTTCTTTTCTCTTCTCTTTTTTTTCTTTTGAGCTTTTAATTTTTCTTTTTCATTTCTTTCAAAGCTCTTTTTTTTTTTTTCTTTGAGAAACACGGGAATCAGCAATCCCGAGACAGCAAGTTTACACCAAATGGTGGCATTATCAGAACATCGCAAAAGAACAGAACACCCCTACACATAAAGTCGATTACTAGCTCAACAAGGGTAGGCAATAATATAATGTAGCTAGGAAGAAGGGTGTTTTTTTTTTGCGAAATGTGAACAAGAGATTGAATGGCTTCAAACTGTAGATCATGATAGTAATACTTATAGAAAATGGAATAAAAACCATACTTATGCGTTTTGATGTGACACAGACTATAAGGAGAAACTACTCACTCCTAAACTAGGATCGGGTTCAGATGTACCGACCACTGGAGGCTCTACCTTACAACATGAGTAGCTTGCCAAAGTCAAGATCAAGCTTAATTAAGTCCAACTGCAACTTTCTACCTACTGTGTACAAGACATCCCCATGAATGCACAATTTCTCATAACATAATGAAACATCAGCTTATAAAAACTATAAATTGAGAAATGTAAGATGGAAATGATCTTTTCTTTTTGTGTTTTTTTTTCTTTTTCAATAAAAACAAGAAATAAACTAAGAAAATTAAAAGAAAATAAACTAATAAGAACAGTAAAAAATCTAAATGCAATCCTAAATGAAGTAAGTCCTAAATACAAATCCTCCCCTAAGCTAAAACTTCACATTGTCCTCAATGTGCACGCAATTATAACAGAAGCAAACCGAGAAACGGTTGGTAGCACATAGAACAGAGAAACAAGATGAAATTCTAATGGGGAAAAGGGCTAAAAAGAAAACTAAAAAGGCGAAAAATAAAGGAAAGAAAAAGCTTACAAAATGTCTAATTCTTGTTACTCGAAGTTTCGTGATTATGGAATATTTTTCTAGGATTTCTGATGATTGAAAATGATGAGTTGCAAATTGGGTAAATTGCATTCTCTTGAGGATTTGGTTTATTAGTAGAGTTAGTGATGTCGAATTCTTGTAGATCTTCTTGCCGACTTTATCTTGATCTTCCTATCCCAAAGAGTTCGATTTGTTTCGTTTCTGCGTGTTTTGTATATATTTTGTTACCCTGAATTGTGTGTGAATTGTGCGAGTCGCTCTATGTACGTGTAATGTCTTGTGATTTGATTTTATCTTTGATAAAACTTTCAAATTTCCATATTATATTTCTAATTTAACGTTTCAAAGAAGTCTAAAGATGGTTTGTGTACCCTCTTTTTGGAGAAAATGGATTTCTTTTGCTTTTAGATTTGGATTTTGCGTTTGGTTGGATGTTTGCACTTGTTATTGGAGACGTCTGATAACTAGTCCTGCACTTACTAACGTTTTTTTGAATTTCGATTTCACTATTTCGACATTGCTTTGATCTGGTTAATTAGAGTTCTCGTTCGCTACGGGCACTCTTGAGATCCGTAAGTAAGTTTCACACTTGTGAAAATTTCCTTAAACCATTTTCAAGATGAACCTCGTTTCCTAAATGTTTCCGTAATAAAAGTTTTCGTATTAATTTTGAAAACCGATTCTTGTCCCTGATACTTTTGTTTTCTACTCTCAAGTTTCGAGGACGAAACTTTTTAAAAGGTGGGGTGATTGTAACACCCGCAAATGTACCCTATTTTTCTAGTAAAAATATTTTAGGGATACTTTCAGTGAAATTTAGTTTTAATCGTAAATTTTATTTTTCCGAGTCGAATTTAGAATTTCCGAGTTCGTATTTGGAATTTCCGCGATATTCCTTGTGAATCCCGTCTTAAGGCGACTTTGACTTTTCCCTTGACTTTTTCCACTTACTCCTTCATATACTCCCTCAAACCCTAACTCCTTCCTTCATTTCCACTTACTCTTTCTTCCTCATCAAACCACCAAAACCTAAACTCCATTTTTATCAAGCTTAGATTCGTCGCTACTCCTTCGTTACTCGCTCAAATTCATCTAGGTTTGTCTTATTCTTCCCCTCTTAGCTTCCTCTATCCGTATTGGTAATAAAATTACCGTCTTTCTCGCTTTTTAAATTATCCGTCTTTCTCAATGTGAATGATATTCATCTTTTATTATCTAATTGTATGTAGGTGGAGACTAGGAAGGTTTAGAAACCGTTTAAAGACGCGAAAAGGTAACGGTGAAGGGTTACTCGATATCATTTACGTGTTTTATGTGTTTTCTAGGCTAGTAATCGTATTTAGATTATGGTTAGTATGCTTAGGACTTGTGTTGTTGTTGTTGGTTGTTGTTAGTAGTTAATTGATATGAGAATTGATGGTTTGTGATGATAAATGAGGATTTTTGGTTGATAACTTGTTGGGATTTGATTGTGCCTGAATCCCGTGTAGGACGCTGGCTGCGTCGTGGGACTCAGGCTGCGTCGTAGGACGCAGGCTACGTCGTGGTGACGCAGGCTGCGTTGCGCGCGGCCAACTGCAGTTTTCCTGCATTGACCCCTTTTCGTAAAATGATCATATCTCCTTTGTTACTTGCTTTTTTTGAGCTTTTGACATCTCGTTGGAACCGTAAGAGGATAAGCTATCACCTCCATTTGGAATTTCTGCATTTTCATGTCTAGAACTCTAGTTATGACCGTTTGAAGTGGACCCTTGTTTTCGTTGGGTTCCAAACAACGTTGTTTTGGAGAGGTGATCTATGTTTTTATTCATTATGCTTCATAAACTTGTTCTAATGCTTATTTATCATGTATTGACTCATGTTTATCATATTTAAACTTATATGATTCCCTATTCTCATGTTTTGTGACGGTTTTTGGTATGTCCCACTTTGAGTCGGTTTTACCTTATGTTTTTGTTGTGAGCACTAATTGTTCAGTGCTTTGAACTCTCATTCCCTGGTCATACTTTATACCCGTTAGACTTAAATGTCGGAGCGGTGAAGTGTAACCGTGATGCCGTTGTGCATTTGTTTAGTGGGGATATGACGACGTTGTTAGGAGACGAACACAATGCGTTGATCGACCCGGCCGTCAAATGTTGTATCCTTGCGAGGTGGTGTCATTGCATGTAGTGTACTATCTTGACTTTTGACTATAGATCTCTTTCCGCCTCTTTCGTGTGGTTTAGCCGAATTTGGGGTACTCGACGTCTTTGTATGATCGAGTCTTGGATGTGGAACGTCTTACCACATGTTGAATCGGGAAATGTCTTATCCCGAGAGTCTGGCCAGGTTTAGACTAGGACCGTATTATTATCGTCGTCCTACCGAGAGGATTAGAGTCTTGTGTGTACGAAACGTCTTATCGTACATGATTCCGTGAAACGTCTTATCCCGTGAACTTGTTTGTCTAGGCCATGAGTATACGAAACGTCTTATCGTATACGGTTCCGGGAAATGTCTTATTCCGTGAGCTTCCATTGGCTTGTCTTGCTAATGTACACGATGCTAGTGCGTGCCAGTAACCGTGAGAGATTGTGTTGTCATATTCGTATGATTTGATGGTCGTTTGTAAGTTGAATTATACGTGAACATTGAGTTGGACTCTTGCATGAATTAGATGATTGACGTGGTTTATATGTCGAGTTTCTATCTTATCAAGTATATGCCGCTAACGGTGAGATGTAAGCCCTAGGGAGTATATAGTTGCCTAAGGGTGTCTTCCCCGAGTCTATCAATAGCATGATGATTACGGTTTGTACTTCATATGCTCTTATCATTATATATTGAATTGCCTATCTATTCTTATCCTATCTCACATGTATATCTATATATGCATGCTTCTACTTTGGTATTTCCTTCTATGTACGTTTGATGTGATATGGCTGGAAGAACCCGGAGTTACTCTCCACTGACTGTGGCGTTCATGTTTTTCATGGATGAACAGGTTGCTTGCTTGGATGGCTTTTTGCTTGACATTTTGGGTTCGGGTGTGAGCTAGCGGGCGTTGTCCCTGGATAAAACACCTCTAGACGATTTTAGATAGTAGCTAATAACTCTGTCTTTTGTTAACGCTTTGAGAGACTACGTCTCTTGTGGTATTTTTATTTGGTTTGTAATATTTTGACACTCCTCGTATTTTCTATATTGCATGTATAAAGGTTTTTAAAATACCGTATTTTCACTAATTAAATCACATGCTTGTATGTTTTATTTCCGCATTCGCGAGGGTTGTCACAATGTGGTAATCCGATCGGGTATGTAACCCAGATGGATGTTTCCGTCTTTTCCAATTTCGTCTTTGGGCACGGAATCCTATGCCTTGGTCTTTGTCTATGTAACACGTAATTGGGCTTGGGCTAGTCCTCCTTTGACTTGGGTTGATGTTTTCTTTTGAAGTACAAAGTCAAAGTCCAAGATAAGTCCATTCGAGGAAGGATGTAGCGAAATCGTAGTCAAATCGTGAAATGGCTATCATCGGTTCCTTGAAAACTCGTATTCTAGTGCCTTTGCTCCATAAAGTAAGAAAATATAGCAAAACCGCTTCATTTCCTATAAAACGAGTCAAAACACGCAAAACAACTAGAATAACAATATTAGCTCGTTAATCACTTAACAAAGTGCATAAATCGTATAGAAATCGAGCTAAAACGGGGGATAAATTAGTACAAAATATCACTTATCAAATCGTGACCATTTTTATTGAAGAAGGGGTGATGAGGGAAAAATCGTCACTCCTAAATCAAGATAAATACATATAAACCAAACAACATAAGCTAGTAGCTAGGGAAGTAAGGTGTCGATCCACAGGGACGGGAGATGCTAATAGGTCACATAAACAAGTCCCAAGTCTACACAAAGTCACAATTAAAATGGGTTTGATGCTAAACAAAGAAAATAAGGTAACTGTGAGCATATGAAAATAAAACTAATCTAAGATAATGAAATGACAAACAATAAAGGAAATTCTAGGATCGGTGGGTTCAAATGGGTAATTCGGGTTCTAGTTAGTCGGGTTCATAGTCAATGGGTAGTCAAACTTGGGCGCGGTGGATTGAGGCTCTCGATCATACATTCCCTTCCATATACCGAATCAAGCTAACTCTCGCGTACACTAGATCGATATACCAAAAGTCATAACATATTCCGAGGCTTTTGATCTTACGGAAATGTAAAACAAACAAGAATCATGCAAGTTTGTCAAGCATGCATTTCATCAAACATGTGGTATGCATAAGTTGAAAGAAAGACAATTAATCAACAAATCAACCCGGCAAAAAAAGATTAACCCTCATTAAAGCCCATTATCCCCCACTACTCCTAGACTAATCACTTTTCAGTACTTAACATGAGAAATAGGGAGGAAAAAGATATAAAACTAAGACAAAACACAATGATATGAAGGAAACAAAACAAGTAATGATATGACAAGATAAACAAGTAATGATATGACAACATGTCAGAGAGAGCTCCAACAAGATCCTACTAACTATACTCTCATGGATAAAGAATATCAAGTCAGGACTAGTTATAAGGTTCTTGCATAGGCAAAGGAGGACTTCTTAAGACAAAAAGCTAAATGTCAGTGGGCAAAGGATGGTGACACTAACTCTGCCATGTTTCATAAAGTCATCAAGCAAAGGCAGATTCAGAACAAAGTCTTTAGAATTGAAGGAATGCAGGGTGATATTTTTGATAAACCTGAAGAAATTCAAAAGGCTTTTGGGGATTATTATCAGGCACTTCTGGGATCTTGCTCTGAAACTTCTGATTTCTTCCCACATATTATGAGGACATGTCCTAGAGTAGAGTAGGAGGATTGGGAGGATTTGTGTAGTATTCCTAGTGATGCTGAAATCAAGAAGATTGTGGACTCAATTCCTGATGATAAGAGTCCTGGCCCGGATGGATATACTAGTTGCTTCTTCAAGACTAGTTGGGGAAACATTCGTGAGGATGTTTGTAAGGCAATCCAGGATTTCTTCAGATCAGGTAAAATGCTTAAGCAACTAAATACTACTAATGTGGTGCTGATTCCTAAAAAGGAAAACCCTTTTAGTGTCAAGGACTTCAGACCCATAGCTTGTTGTAATACTCTCTATAACATTATCTCCAAATTGTTGTGTGATAGACTCTCTAAGGTGCTTCCTAAAGTGGTCAATCCTTCCCAATCTGCTTTTATTAAAGGCAGAAGTATTATGGGTAATATTCTTATAAGCTAGAACCTGGTCAGGCTTTATAATAGGGCCAACCCATCTCCTAGGTGTTTGATAAAGGTGGATTTGAGGAAGGCCTATGATTCCATTGAATGGGTCTTTGTTAAAAATATTCTTCAGAGCATGAACTTTCCTGCCAGCTTCTTGAAGATTATTATGCAATGCATCACTACGACCTCCTATTCCATTGTTCTTAATGGTAACTCATATGGTTTTTTCCAGGGGAAGAGAGGTTTGAGACAGGGTGATCCCCTATCTCCACTTATTTTTACTCTTTGTATGGAATATTTGAGCAGAATATTAAGTATGATTGGTGAGCTTTCTGAGTTTAAATTTCATCATTTATGTAAAGGCCTTAACCTTAATCATTTAATGTTTGCTGATGATCTCCTCATTTTCACTACAAGAAAACAACATTCAGGCGACTGATATTGGCGACTAATTTCAGTCGCTAAAATGAATTTGGCGACTGAAATCAGTCGCGAAGACCCAGTCGCAGTCATTAGTCACCAAAAAAAATTCAGGCGACTACTTTCGGTCGCCAAATTTGGCGACTGAAAAAAGCGTCGCCAAATTGGCGAAATGGCGACTGAAATCAGTCGCCCAAATTGGCGACTGATAGGTAATGTAGTCGCCAAATTGGCGACTGAAATCAGTCGCCATCAGTCGCCAATTTGGCGACCCCTACAGCTTTCAGTCGCCAAATTGGCGACTCATTTCAGTCGCCAATCAGTCGCCAAAAGGCCTTCTAATTTGCAAAAATACAGGGGGTTTGGCGACTGAAAGTAGTCGCGAAATGAACATTTCAGTCGCCAAAACACCTGTGATATTGCAAGAAAAATTCTGTTTTCGTCCTGCCATTTCGTTACCATACCATACCTGCAAGTATAAGAAAAACCAACCATAATTTCACACATTTACAACAACACGATGAGAAACCAACATCCTCATATATATCAAGAAAATTGTCTTAATTTTACAAATCTTCTTAAAGGTTAACAAACCAAGTTTAAACAAGCACAAGTCACAAGTTTCTAAACTAATATCAAAAGCCAAGGGTCATATTGGCTTCGGCTTGCATACCACCACCTCCATTGCCTTCATCATAATCTCGCCGAAAGGGAGGCGGACCTTGGTTGCAGTTGTCGAACCTGCTTTCCCAAGCCTTAAATTTTTCTTTCATTATCCTTAATTCCTCATCCCTTTCCGCGTTTTTTCTTCTTTCTTCGTTAAGTGCGGCTTGGAGTTTTCCCACGACTCCCAGCTCGTAGGTTTGTTTTGAGCTTGAAGGCATTCTTCCCCTTGGAGTTTCGTAAAATACGTCCTTAGCCGACCCAATCCCGTAGACATTCCCCTTCTTGAAGCCCTTAACCAAGTCGAACCAAATCTCGTTATCGGATTTCTCGGGATGCCTAAGTTTCTCGGCGGAAAATGCTTCCTACAAAATATAAACATTGTTATTAAAAATAGCTACAAAATTTGTTAAACATTCAAAAAAATGAACTTATTGTAAAAATCCAAAAATGGTTTGAAACTTACATATAATTCCTTATCTTTTGGCTTTATCCAATATCTTCTATTGTCTTGGAGTCGGGAATGGGTGTCAAGGAAGAGCTCCGGAGCTGTGGGCGTGTCAGTTTTTTTCTACTTACCCTTCTAAAACAAGATATTAAAGACTTGTATAAGAAGATTTTAATAATAAAAAAAATTTAAGTTATAATTTTCAAATAGACAAAAAAGTGGAAATTATAACTTACACCCAAAACTAGGTCCAAGAAAGATCAAGATCCTGCGTGATGTGACGTCTCAGCCGTTCCATCTTTCTTTCCTCCTTTTTTATTTTTGGATGCTTGGGCCGACCTAGCCTGAAACTCCGGAGTTTCACGATATTTAAGCATATCTCCATATGCACCACTTACAAGTTAAATAAGTATTATAAAATATGATAAAATGTGTTAAATTATAACTATATACAAATAACAAAAAAAATTAAATACCTCTCATATGCTCCGGCTCCTTCTTTCTTTTGACAACCTTATACATGTTGTCCCTTAACCGTCTAGTGCATGTCTCATTGTACCTTTGACGTACAATATACTCTAATCCGGCCGGCCAGTCAAATGTTTTCTACAATTTAAAAGGTAAGTATTAGTAAAATAAATTATTAATTGAAAATTATAATAATATAACAAATTAAAATATAAACAAAAATAATATACCCTAAAATTATTGAACCATTCCTCTTTTTGTGTAGAGGTAGCCTTTTGTCTAACAAGTAGGAGCAACCCCCGTCATCTTCATCTTTGTACTTTGAGTACAACCGCGTACAACCTTTTGAGACGAAAACCTGAAAAATAAATTATGGAATAGTATGCATTTATGTTAAATAATGTAATATAGTTATAAAATAATAAATTAAAGACATTGGTCGTTGTCTTACCAAAAACCCGTGGGATCAAGTATCATCTTCCCTTGCGGGGTGAACTGGATCTCCGATGTCTGATCCGAGAACTCATCGTCATTGGTCGATTCCTCGACCACTACCGGACTCTGCTGATCAATAACCTCCATCTCCTCCTCGTCGACTGAAGAAGTACTACGGCGTCTATTTGAACCGCCGCCACGTTGTCTACCTCGACCTCCTGCCATCTACAATTACACAAATATTCAAATTGTTAGAAACGGTTAATAACATAAAAAAAAAAAACTTAAACATAAACTGTTAATAACATAAAAAAAACATCAAATAACATAAAAAACTTAATTAAAATATATGTAAATATATTTACCCAATTAATCATTATCATCCTCAAATTCGTCATCATCATCATCACCATTTGATTCATTATCATTATCACTATCACCACCACCATCACCGTCAACTTGACCATCACCATCCTCGTTTTCTAAATCCTCACCCTCTTCATTTCCATTCTCATAAATGTCCTCATCAGATGGAGAAAACATAAACCCGCTAGATACTATTTCTTCTTGAAAAAAAGTTGTATCTACTTGTGAGCGTGCTTTTGTCTTAAAGATTGCATGTAACACCCGCAAATGTACCCTATTTTTATAGTACAAATATTTTACGGATACTTTTCAGCAAAATTTGGTTTTAGTTTAGAATTAAATTTTCCGAGTCGAATTTAGAATTTCCGAGTTCGTATTTAGATTTTTCGCGAGATTTCAAGTGAATCACGTCTTAAGACGTCTTTGACTTTTCTTGACTTTTCTTGACTTTTTTCCACTTACTCCTTCCTTACTCCCTCATAACCTAATTCACTCACACAACTCAAACCTTCTTCCTCACAAAAAAAACCCCAAAACCTAGCTTCCATTTTTGATCCGTCTTAGAATCGTCATAACTCCTTCATTTCTCGCTCAAATTCACGTAAGTTCGTCTCATTCTTTCCCTCTCATCTTCCTCTATCCGTATTGGTAATAAAATTACCGTCTTTCTCGCTTTTCAATTTATCCGTCTTTCTCAAAGGTGAATTATATTCATCTTTTGTCGTCTTTGTTTAGGTGGAGACTTTCTAGACCCCGACAAAGATTACTATCTAGTGGAGGAAGGCTTAGAAATCGTTTAAAGACGCAAAAAGGTAACGGTGAAGGATTACTCGATATCATTTACGTGTGTTACGTGTTTTCCATGTTAGGAATCGTATTTAGAGTATGACTAGTAAGCTTAGAAATTGTGTTGATGATGATACTTGTTGTTTGTTGAGAATTGATATGAGAATTGATGATTTATGATAATAGTTGATGATGGTTGAGTTTAGAACAAAATGGAGGTGTCTTGACCCAAGTCACGGTCGTGAAACTCATGTCACGAGCGTGAAATAGTGGCTGACCAAATACCCTTGCGTAACAGACAGTTTTCACGAGCGGGAAAGGAAATCACAAGTCACGGTCGTGACTTGTGCAGTTTCACTGCACTGACCCTTTTTCGTAAAATGATCATATCTCATTCGTTACTTGCTTGTTTTGGGCTTGTGACCATTCGTTGGAACCGTAAGAGGATAAGCTATCACCTCGACTTGGAATTTCTGCATTCCCATATCTAGAACTCTAGTTATGACCGTTTGAAGTGGACCCTTATTTTAGTTAGTTTCCAAACTTGTGTTTTGAGATAAGACATCTATGTTCCTATTTTATTATGTTCCTTAAACTGAGTCTAATGACTTATAGATCATGTATTGATTCATGTTTATATGTTACATTTAATAATTCCCATATTATCAGCTTGTACGGTTTTGGTTTATGTTCCCACTTTGAGTCAGTTTTTACAAATGTGACGGTTTGAGCACTATTTTGTCTTGTGCTTTGTACTCTCATTCCCTTGGCTACCTTCCCGTTCGTAAGGCTGGAATGTCGGAACGGAGAGGTATCCTACTGCGTAATTGCATGTGTAGTGGGCATACGACGACGTTGTTGGGAGTTGAACGCATTGCGTTGATCGACCCGGCCGTCAAATGTTGTGTACTTGCGAGGTGGTGTTATTTGCATGTAGCGTACCGCTTGTTATGAGGCTTGAGCTCTTTTCCGCCTCTTTCGTGAATTATCGACCGAATTTGGGGTACTCGGCGTTAATGATTGACCGAGTCTTGGATGCGAAATGTCATCGCTTGTCGAATCGGAACACGTTTATTCCGAGAGTATGGCCAGGTTTAGACTAGGAACCG